>JBBCBC010000022.1:31047750-31267356 GCA_037126765.1 Stenogyne calaminthoides | reverse complement strand
ATTCCGGTGTCCCCGTGCCCGTGTCAGGACGGGGTGAAGACCCGACTCGAGCAAGTATCAACAACATAACATTTGTGACACCACGGACCGACATTCTTGGGCTTATTATAATCGGATTAGGGGGTTTCTGGAGTAAATTTTAAAGAAACCCAACTAATCCGTTTAATTCTGATTCGGACATTCAACTTTTGTGGGTACCTCGAGCGGGGCCGGAAGTGAGAGTGATCGAGTACAATGCCACAGTGGAACTTCGTGTTCCAAGGAAGCGAATCTTCTTGGTGGGGCCTACCATCCCATGCACTTGCATGGATATAGCTTTTATGTGGTGGGGCAAGGGAATGGGCTCTTCGATAGGGAAAGGGACCCACAGAACTATAACCTTGTGGACCCACCTCTATCAAACACGATTGCAGTTCGACAGAATGGGTGGACAGCGATTCGATTCCAGGCTAACAATCCAGGTACATAACTGCAATTTAAATTTCCAATTACTCAATAATTCTTGTTACACAATATATGACATAGAATGAGAAAAAAAAAGGTTTTTTGATCCCATAATTTTTCTATAATTCGTTTTTCGTCCCAAAAGATTTTAAATATCCATTTTTTTGTCCCATAATTATCCCTTTTTTTTTTTCTTCAGGAGTTTGGTTTTTGCATTGCCATTTGGAGCGTCATGTTAGTTGGGGAATGGAAATGGCGTTTATTGTTCGGAATGGAAATACTACAGATTCTAGGATATTGCCTCCACCACCGGATATGCCTAGATGCTGATCATGATTGTGAAGCATATATTTGAACCTGATAATAACAACATTTTTTTCATCTATTGTTAATTTATTATATATATACTTGAATATTTAGTGTGATTCATCAATCCTTTAGTACTTTAGGGGACGACCTGAAAACACAATTAATCAGGAAATAAATTAAATGAATAGTTAAATAAGTGTTTGCTTTTGTAATAGATGCATGTATAAGTATTTACTGTATTATTGGTTTAATTAATCACGATGTTTTTACAATATTTATTATTGGAGTTTGGCCAATTACTTTTTGTAATTTACTGGAGAATAAAAGCATTGAAATGATTATTGCGATGTTGAAAGTTATAATGTTTTGAAATATTACCAAAGCAATATTTATTCAAGCAGAAACAGGGTATAAGAAACAAGTTTTGAACGTCTAGTTTTGATATCATCTAGTGAAAACTATACTTTAGAATTTTTTTTATAAAAAAAAAAAAAGGGAACATGTATATTTCTAAACTTGTGATCAAAGATTTTTTCCATCACCTATAAAAAATAAAAATATTTTATGATTTTCATTTTCTGATTAATTAATGTACATTGAAATAATTTAATGGTGAGAAAACTGGTACGAATATTGGATTTAAGACGAGAATTAAAAAACATAATTTCATATATTTTTTTCTAATTCTATTTCCAGAAAAAAAAAAAAAATGAGGTTTTGATCAAAAGAATTTCCATCATTCCAAATAAAATTTTTTTCAAATAATTTAATGGTGAAAATGAATGTGGATAACAAGACGAGAATAAAAACAAATTTCATCTCTTCTAAATTTGATGATTGCAGAGAATAATTTTCAATTCAATGACGTGGCACAATGATTGATCTTTGATATAGGTAAATTAAGGAAATGAAGAGAACCTTTATGAAAAGGGTCAAAACGAGACATGGAAATTTTTTGGGGCTGCTGGAGATTTTTCCAAACACGTCACGTGTCAAAATCATATTTTTAGCTTGCCTTTTTAACATTAATTTGTCTTTGTTTTAAGGTTCATTAATCAGATTATGATTATTTATTACAGTCAGATTGCGAAGTATAAATAGTGAAATCGAGCTTGAAATCTCGTCCTGATTTTGAGTTCTTCAGAATGTAAAAGGTTTATCATTTGTAAACTGATTCTTTTTTATATAGGCGTGATCTCAGATTATAATTATTAATACATTTTTTTATAATATAAATCACATTATTAGATTATATCACTACCCGTATTGTATGAATATGTTTAAACCCTTCAAATATTATAAATAATATATTTTATAATAAAAGTCACAACATCCAATTATCACAATTAATATCTTTTTAGTAATATAATCACATTGTTTTCATGTCCAGTTTTTGATTCTATGTGATGAAACTAGTTCATCCCTTTGCTACATAAATTAAATCACGAATTACTCGAGCTCAATTCATATTTGCTCAATTCGATCCTCCAAATTTTTTTTAAATGTTATTTTAATATTTTCTTCCTCATTATCTTATATGTACTCTCAATATGGTTATTTAAAATTTTAGATTTTCTATAATTTTGATGTGTGAATAATTTTCCAGTCAATATTAACTATTGTTAAAAAATATTTAATTATGTTAACTAAGATTTTTGTTACAAAAAATATTCATAATTTGTCTGAGGGGGTTTTAGTTGAACTAATTAATAATCTTTTTGTTAAAGAATTAATATAAATGAAATTTCATATATTTTTCATGAATTCGAGCTTTGAAATGAGAAAAAAAAAATTAGTTCATGGTTTCGGAACCAGAGACCTATTGTCAATTCCCGCTCGTCTACTTTCCTTCCCAAAGGATAGAGGTGTCAACACACTGCAGTAAATAAAAGTGTAAGAGAATTAATATAAATAAATTGATTACACATTGTGGTGAAAAATCAACACACACAAGTAAAAAAGAATGTTTGAGAATTAATATAAATAAATTGATTACACATATTTCTATAAATTCAAAATTTTAAATTAGATAAAATTATTTCCACGTTGGTTATGTGTTTAAAATGCGATGACAAGTAATTGTCAAAAGGGAAAATTTTAAGGAAGTCGTTGATCATCGATGTAAAATACAACAAGCAACATAAAATGGTCCAATTCAAAGTATTGGAAAATTCAAACATATAATGATGTGTAGTAAATAAAAAGAAAACCCCAGCAACTCAATTCCAAACCATGCAAATTAACGCACTAATTGAAGAATTTTTATGCTCATCAAAAGTTTGAATTTGTAAAGGGGTGAAATTAATTCGTTTATTTAATTTTTCTATGCTTCTCTCTTCTTTTGTGGGCTTAATTCTCTACTCCATCATTCGTTTGGAGGAGACCCATCGAATGTACAATTTAATATGGGTGGAGTTCTTTCAATAAAATCGAACTCAAAATATGGCGTGAACACGAAAAGCTCGATCTTGAAAAAAATTTAAATCACCTAAAAATTTGAATTTGTAAAAAGAGATGTGAAATTAATTCGTTTATTTAATTTTTTCTAACACTAATCATGAATATTTTTCTACGAATTTTCTTGACTTCATAAATCTATATAAACAAACATGGGATATCTGCGCAAAAAACATAATCAATTCCACATTCCAAATATCAAAGAGCATAAAAACATCTAATTTATTGAGCATGAAGGTGCTCATCTTGTATTTTACGTTGTGTCTTCTCTTACGTGAGTTTGTACTCGGTCATGCAATGGTCCATCGTCACAAAATTTGTGGTAAGTATATATGAATGTACTTCCAGTTTTATAAAATATATATATATATATATATATATATATATATATATATATATATACACGCTCCATCATGATAATTTACCCAAAAAATATTAATCCCTTCGTCTCATACTCGGACATTTACTATTCATATAGTATTTAATATAAAAAGTTGTTTATTAATTTTTAAGTGAAAAAATGATATTTTATTAAGAACATTTCAAACAAGTTTAATTTATTGATAAAGTGATACATGTATATTTTATGTGGGGATTAGTGGTATGTGCAGTAAATAAAAAGATGTTTTGGCGGGCCGAGAGTTAGAATGAATATAATAACTTTATGCTATTTATGAAAAGAGTATGGATTAAAATAAAAAATATCCAATTGTTTATGTAACGGAGGAAGCTAGTACTCAAATTTGATAAGTATATATTAAATCAATACGCATATGTTTAAGAATAATATATTAAAATTTCACATACAATAATATATTTAAAATCATTATACTCTTAATAAATATATATCTTTCTCAGCAGAATTAAACATTTATTTATGTATTTTAATAATTTAATTTTAGAAAAAATGTAATTAACTTTGCATTAAAAATTATAAAACGTCGTGTAATTAAATTTAAAATGAGGTGATGAATGGTCAAAACATTATTTAATTTATAATGACATGAAGTTGGAGGGGTAATATATAAATATGCATCGTGAATTGTCATGATTCAAAATATGTAATTACAAAGATTGTTCAAATTTTCGACAAATGCAATGAAAATTGTCATTGTGCTACATAAGTAAAAATTTAAAGGGAAAGTTATATTTTTTTTCCCTATAACTTTGATCCATTTTGATCGTAGTCCTACTAAATTAGAGAAATTTTTTTTTTTGATCCCATAACTTATCAACTGTCAATTTTTCGTCCCAAAAATTTTAACTGTTCAATTTTAGTCTCATAACTAAATTGATTGTCCAAATTTGGTCTCATTTTTGCCGAAAAAATGCGAATAACGCCGTTTTAATGACGTGTAAGTCACGTGTCGATAAAATTTGGGGGTTCTTTATATTCTCGATGACGTGGACGCTGACTATTTATTTCTTTTTATTTTTTACGTTTTTCAATCAATTAAACTACATATGTGTAAATAATCTAAAAAATCTAATTAAAACTAAGGGCGCTGTATTCAATTGGGATTCTATTGGATTTTTTTTTTTTACTTTAAAAAATCTGTGGATTTAGAAAATCCATAGACTACATGCAGAGTTTGGTGACTTTTTTCATTGATTTGCATGGATTTTTATAGACTTGACAGGATTGTGGAATACACTTTTTTTATTGATTTACATGGATTTCTATAGACTCCGGCGCCGGAACTATTGATGCAAATGTTTATGGAACACACTTATATATAAAAAAAAATTCAAATTGGTTAGAAAAAATAGTGTTTTCATAACCGAACCGGAGATCAAACCGGACTGAACACCGGTTAGCGGTTTAACCGGTCGGATCGGTTGAACCGGGGGTTCAACCGTTAAAATGATTCCTACCAATTTTTTTAAATATCTTCTATGTATATATAATATTTATATCTATGATAAAATAAATATATATAAGTTATAATAATATTATATAAGATTGATTGAATCGAAAAAGAAATTAAAAATTTATATACAAGTAATAAGAAGATTATTTAAGATAAGGATTGCAAATTTGTTTTAACAAAAAGATTGGAAAGTTTAAAGCCCAAGCCCACAGACCTTCACATTCATTGAAATTAATTTTGTTTTAAATATATATATATATATATATATATATATATATTAAAATATACTCCAAGCCACAATAGACCTCCTAGCCCTAATTACTAATTCGCCGCCTCATTCATATCTTATTAACCCATTCACCATCTTAACCCCTCCTTTTCGTGTCATCGGCTTCATTTCATATTTTTATTGACGAAAAAATTCTCAGATTACCGATATATCTTCGCTGCCAAAACCGCGATTCACATTTCTATCGTTTTTCAAGTTTCGACTCTCTATTTTTCTAAAAAAAAGTCCAATCGAACTGGAACAACCATTGTCGTGTTCGTCTCTGAAATGGAAGATGGAAGATCTGGTATGACACCGGTACTCCGGCAGTTTTGAAGGTCCGAGCATCATATAACCGGTTTTATCAAGTTTTGATGCTTTTTTTTTTTTGGTTTTGCGGTTTTAACCGGTTTTTGACCAGTTCAACTTTAAAAAACGGTTTAGGGGGGTGATTGGACGGATCAGGACCGGTTCGGTTCAGCCCGGTTCGAGCCCGGCGGTCGGTCCGATTCGAAAACATTGAGAAAAAATACCAAAATATATTAGTTCCAAAAAAATACATTATTATTCATCATTATTATCCTCATCTTCATTTCCATCACCGTTATACCTCGGCCTCATTTCCCACATAGCATTAGCAATACTCGTTCTTCATACATTAGCTTCCGTTCTTTGTTGTAGTTGGCTTTGAGAAAGCAATTTCGTTCTTTGTTGTAGTTAGCTTCCGTACTTGTTTAAATAGAAAAATATTATTTGTTTAAATAGAAAAGTATTACTTGTATACATAGAAAAGTGTTACTTGTTTAAAAAAAAGTATAACTTGTTTAGATGAAAAGTATAACTTGTTTAAATAGAAAAGTATTACTTGTGTAAATGAAAAGTATTACTTGTTTAAATAGAAAAATATTACTTGTTTAAATAGAAAAGTATTACTTGTTTAAATAGAAAGGAATTATTTGTTTAAAAAAAAAGTATTACTTGTTTAAAAGAAAAGTATAACTTGTTTAGATGAAAAGTATAACTTGTTTAAATAGAAAAGTATTACTTCTTTAAATGAAAAGTATTACTTGTTTAAAAAGAAAAATATTACTTGTTTAAATAGAAAAGTATTACTTGTTTAAATAGAAAAGTATTAATTGTTTTAAAGAAAAGTATAACTTGTTTAGATGAAAAATATAACTTGTTTAAATAGAAAAGTATTACTTGTTTAAATAGGAAAATATTACTTGTTTAAGTAGAAAAGTATTACTTGTTTAAAAGAAAAGTATTACTTGTTTAAAAGAAAAACATAACTTGTTTAGATGAAAAGTATAACTTGTTTAAATAGAAAAGTATTACTTGTTTAAATGAAAAGTATTACTTGTTTAAATAGAAAAGTATTACTTGTTTAAATAGAAAAATATTACTTGTTTTAAAAGAAAAGTATAACTTGTTTAGATGAAAAGTATAAATTTTTAAATAGAACATTATTACTTGTTTAAATGAAAAGTATTACGGAGGTTTTTTTTTCTTCGACCTTTTCGTCTTCAAAAAAGTTCTTCGAGAGAATCGTAGAAATCTCTCGTTGTTAAAAAGAGATTTTGGAGAGTGAAATCTTCATTTATATTTTTTAAAGAGAATCAAAAAAGAAAATCCATAGAATTATTAAAATTAATGTAGGTTGTTGAATATCTAAAAAATTTTTAAAAATTTTAAAATCCTTATTGAATTCCTAAATTTTTAAAAACTTTTGAAAATCAAGATTGAAAGGACTTTGAAAGTCTAAAAAAATCCTACAAACTCCACAACCAATATACCCCCCTAAAATTTCAAATCTATAAATGTAAGAACAATTAAAAGACTTTTTAAAATCCGTATTTAATCTCTCAGAATTTTTAAAGACTTTTGAAAATCCGAATTGAATACCCCCAGAATTTGAAAGTCTAAAAAAATCCTCAATTTCACAACCAATAAAACCCCCTAAAATTTCAAATATATAAATGTAAGAACAATTAAATTTTACCGGCACGTGACTTGCATAAAATCGAAAATGACGTTTTTTCCTATTTTTCGGTGAAAATGGGACCAAAATTGAACAATCAATTTAGTTATGGGACTAAAATTGGACATTAAATTTTTTTGGGACGAAAAATGGACGAGTCTGCGTAAGTTATGAGAAAAAAAACTTTTTTTCCTCTACTAACTTACGTTTTGATCTTGATCGTATGTCACTTTATAAAATTCAACTTTTTTAAATCTTGTTCACCGCTTACTTATCTGCGATGGCGGTGATAGAACTAAAAAGTAACTTTTCTAAGTTATAGGACTAAAATCAAAAATCGTAAATTATTCTGGTTCTTATCTTGGTCCCAGAACTTTATAAATTCGACATTTTAGTCGCATTCTTTGCTTCTTGCAGTCACTAGCGAAGTAATATGACGAAAAAATTGAATTTTGTAAAATTATAGAACAAGATCAAAAAACATTAGTAGGATCATGATCAAAATTGTTCAAAGTTAGGAGGAAAAAAAAATAATATTCCCAAATTTAAATCTCACAATATTCTTTCCAATAACGTAAAATAAGATTTTTCATGCAGAAAATAAAGATTGTTTTAACATTTGCAGTTGAGAGATCAAGATATTGAGCAGTAACTACTAAGCCAAACCCGAAAATAACAACAATCTCCTAAACAATCGAATAGTTATTTTATTTGGAAAACATCTTAACTAGGCAATGAATCTTGATATACAAGCGGGACTCGCGCGAAAGAACATAGCTTAAACACAACAAACACAAACAGCATACATAGATTACACAAGAAAACAACGAAACAAAGCTAACTCGATATTTCAACAACTTCATAACCTCTCTCAATTGATGTATTCACTGCATCCAAAACAAGTTGAGTCTTCCTGCTAAACATTGGCCACTTCTTCTCAGGTTTCCCCCCATCAAATTTGATGCTTCCAACCAGCCTTGAAAGCTCTGTCACCAAAAGAGCTTCTTGAGGAAGGTCAGTAGTCACAGTATGCTCCGTCGGTTTCGGGTCCCAAGCAGTTGCGAGCTCATTGAACCAAGATTTCACAGCAGTGGTAAACGAGGCCTTGGTCTCCTCGAATGGGATTACAAAGTCATGAAGCTTTAAAGTCCCATTTGTTCCAATTATCGTCACATCCATTGTCAAATTGGCAAGGAAAGAACACTTGAAGGTGGCCATTTTTCCATCTTCCCATTGCAAAGAAGCACTGCAAGCTGTAATAACTCCTGCACTGTTGTAAACAGTTCCATGTAATGCAAGGGCAGTTTTGGGCAGCTCAAAATCAGCTGCCCACAAGATTGATCGGGCACAGTACCACCCTGCGTCACCGAGTGCACCAAGAGCATCGAGATCTGGCTTCACACGAATGTCGTTCTCCAGAAAATCTTCCTTTGCAGCAAAGGTGAAGCAGGATTGCACCTGGTGAATAACAACATGAGAAATAAATATGAACTAAAAGATTTCACCAGTTCTAGTTAATTGATAGCTAATAAGTTTAAAAAAGAGAAAAAGGACCTCTTAACTCCAAATAAGTGTGAAGAACCAAACTAACTCAATCCGGTTTCAAGTAATCTAAGGCTCCATTTGGATGGGTGGATTTGAAATCCATGGATTTCACACACAAATCACCACTCTCCAATGCATTTACAAATACTTAGATTTGAGTAGCTAGTAAAAAATAGAGGGATTTCAAATCCTCATCCAAACCTAGTCATTTGAAATCTCCTCCTCTCTACCCCTTCCCCATCTCTTCCCCTTCACTCTCTTCCTATCTCTCTCATCTCTTGACAATTCATTATTTGAAATATATGCATTCTTACATGTCTTATTTTTTAAATCCATTCATTTCAAATCCTCCCTATCCAAATAGAGCCTAAAGGATTTTTCGGACACCTTGAGCAACCAACATATATTGTTTACACTAGCTAGTGTAACACGTTAGTGGTCGTCTCTACTCTAGAATAATCTTTCACAAGAAAATTGCCTACAAACACTTGGAAGAAATAAACATGTAATGAATTCAACCAATTTACAGAACAAATCCGTTTCTTAGGCCAAGTTACACTCGATGAATGGGAAAACGACATGTTACGACAAGGGGTTTTGGAAGTCGAAAACAGAGCCAAATTCTTTTAAGCCACAAACACATGGTTGAACAAAATAAACTGATTTTTACCATTAACACATAATTTTCTATAAATAACTAACTTTGCAATAATAATTATCCCTCCAGTTATTGCCTAATTATCTCAGTAAAATCAACAGAAAATAAATATAGAAAAAACAGAGGATCCTTTCCAGTTTCCACTATGCTCTTTCCCCTTCATCGAATGACCAAAGTTGAAAATTACTACTACTATTCTTAAATCTTGAAATTTTTCAACAAAATTCCCCACAGCAATTCTATTTCATCCACTGCTAATCATTCTGCATACGAATTCAACGACATAACAATACTTCGATTGACCAAATCATCTGCAACCTCACCCTACTTTTCACCTATATTCATAAATTCTTCAACAAAACCCAATCAAATTGAGCAGAAAAACTGAATCAAAAACCAAAAATCAAGCAAATCAAACAGATAAAAGTTCACATACAGCTTTGAGGTCACCGAAACTGGAAGCATCGGAGAGAAATTCCTTCATCTTAGCAGTCCTGGGGTGGTGCACCCACATGGTAGCGTCCATGAACTGCACCCCATTGGATTCACACGCTTCGAGAATCAGATCCAACTCCGCGACATTCAAGGCGACAGGCTTCTCCAAGAGCAGGTGCTTCTTCTTCTGTGCGGCGAGGACTGCCCACTTGATGTGCATACTCGTCGGCAACGGCACGTACACCACGTCCACTTCCGGATCGTCCAATACGGCGTCGTACGAGCCGTATATTTTGGCGGAAGCGGGGAATCCATTATCGGCGGCGAATTTAGCGGCTTTTTCGTAGGTTCGGCTGCCGACGGCGTGGAGAATGGAATTGGGGGAAAGGATTATGGCCCTAGAGAATTTCCGGGCGATGTCGGCGCAGCCGATGATTCCGTATTTGATCGGCTGCGGTGCCATTTTTTGGGATGATTTAATTTTCCGGGGAAGATTAGATAAGGGGTTGTGGTAGGTGAGACTGAGAATGAGTGGTGAGTGATACTGTTGGAATTCCAAAATTGAGTGTGGATTTTTTTATACTAGATGAATGTGTTGACTGGCCAAAATTATTGGATTTCATTTTGTTTCCCATCAATCAAATAAACCAATCAATACAAGACAATGCTTGATATGTTCCGACGGTTTCATTTTATTATCTTTTTATATTTGTTGCCATGTCAATATAAATACAAATTTGTTTTCTTTTTTCTTATATTATTGTTAATAAATAAATATTTAATGTGACTTTGAAGTATTATTTATCTTGTAATTAATAAAAAAGATGAAATTTTTTAACTAATGTAAAAATTAATTTTGATGGATAGAAAAAATGAGACATATTAAGAAGTACATATTTAATTATCCAAAATTGAGTTACAAATTCTTTTAAATGATATTTGCATGATTAAATAATTATAAAACTGGTAAAAACTCATTTAAGTCGTTATATAATACTTAAAAAAAATTATGGGGGCATGTGATCCCGACATAGGACATGTAGGTCCATCATTGAGTCCAATTCTTTATGAATTAGTTAAGTATCTGATAATTGACATTAGACCTTGGATTGTAAAAAGATAATGGGTTGGTTGTGAAGAAGCTCGGTACCCATATTTTTAAAATAAAATACTAATCAAGACTTGGGACAAAGAGTGTTGATTTCAGGAATGATACTGACTTCATCAGATAGTAGACTCTCTTTAACATCTTAGAAAGACAATTTTGACTAGTGTGACCACTAATAAGAATTATGGACAATTATTAAAAAACTTTTCTTTGGGAGAATCAATTTCAATCATGAGTAGTTATATGTTATCATGTTCGGAGTAATTAAAGGAGACAATTTGAAAACTTTGACATGCATGGGGAATTAATTGAAAAAACGATAATAGGTGACAATCAAAGTGGTTTAGAAGGAAATAATTCAAAATTGTAAGAAAAAAATACCTTTAAAATTGTATTATTTAACAATGTAAATTTTTTAAGCAATTGGAGCGCCACCCATTTTCCATGCCTGATTGCAAAAGCAAAATATGTTCATCAATCGTGCGTTGCATCGAAATGAATAAAAGAAGATAAACAATATATTAAAAAAAAGATTCTTATTATTAGTATAAGTAAAAAAAAATTATAATTTAATTAATACAAAAATGAATAATTTTCATATCATGTTCATTTTATACTCACAAACCATGCAGCGCACGGGTAATATACTAGTTTATCTAATAATACTTGAAGTATTATAAATATTATTCCATAATTTTGGATCCCTTAATTGTTGATATCAAATTAAAATTTGAATTGGGATAAAATATTTTGCGCTTGAGAGTGCAAATTGTGTATTGAATTTAATTCAATTGACTCGTATAATTCGCTTGGGAGTTATCTACGAGAAAATTGTGGCAATAAAGGCCTCATTTGAAATCGTGCTTGAGAGCACAAATTGTGGATTAGATTAAATCCAAAAGATTGTTAATTGACTCATATAATTCAGTGAAGAATCATTGGAGAGTCAAAGGTGGCATTATGAGCCCACTTGAAATTGAATTTAATTTGGTATTTTGACCATTATTAAATCAAAGTTTCAAACTCAGATTTGTTGGGACTAAGAAAATTACAGATTTTAAGGTCCAACAAAGAATTTGAATATGCATTCAAAATGTTTGGTTTCCAATTCGTTTCGAGGTTGTGTCAAATTTAATATTTGAGAATATTAATGAAACGAACACGACTCCTCTAGATTTAATTCACGCGAAAGTATGTGACTTAAAATTAGTGCAAACTAGAGGAGGAAAAAAGTATTTTACTACTTTTATTGATGGTTGTACTAGATTCTGCTACATTTTTTTTTACGAAGCAAAGATGAAGCTATAGAGGTTTTTAAGCTTTATAAAAATGAAGTAGAGAATCAATCGAATACTCGAATTAAAGCAATTCGTAGTGATAGAAGTGGAGAGTAAGTAGCTCCGTTTGAACAGTTATGTGCTGAGTCGGGCATTATACATCAAACGACAGCTCCCTACTTACCTCAGTAGAATGGTGTTGCGGTAAGATAAAATCGAACACTAAAGGAGATGATGAACGCAATGTTGATCAGCTCGGGTTTTGTAGCAGAACATGTGGGGGGAAGCTTTTTTGGTCGGCTAACCACATTTTCAGCAAGATTCCACTTAAAACTAAGGATAAGACTCCTTTTGAGTTGTGGAAAAAGTGCAAATCATCTTACCAATACCCCAAAATGTGGGGGTGTTTGGCTAAAGTTGAAGTGTCAGCTCCTAAACAAGTGAGAATTGGCCCTAAAACGGTCGATTGCATCTTTATGGGACACGCCTTCAACAGTAGTGCTTATAGGGTTTTGATTCACAAATCAAAAATACTAGATATGACAGAAGGTACTACAATATAATCAAAGAATGTTGTATTCTTTGAAAAAAAATTCCCGTTTAGGGATAAAGAAGAAGTGAGTTCGAATAAGCGAACACACGAAGAATCAAATAATGTTGCAGGTCCTTCCACTCAAGAGAGTGAAGAACCAAGACGCAGTAAATGAGCTAGAGTTGATAAGACATATGGTCCAGACTTCATCACTTATGTGTTGGAGGACGAACCTAATTCTATCAAAGAAGCTATGTCCAGACTGGGTGCTCCGCTCTGGAAAGAAGCTATTAATAGCGAATATGATTCAATTCTGCAAAATCACACGTGGGAGTTGGTTGACCTCCCCGAAGGTTGCAAGACCTTAGGATATAAGTGGATCCTTAAAAGAAAATATAAAGCAGATGGATCAGTTGAAAAGTTTAAAGCCCGTTTGGTTGCAAGGGTTTTAAACAAAAGGAAGAGTATGATTTCTTTAACACTTATTCACCTGTTACGAGGATTACTTTCATTCGTGTACTTATCGCGATTGTTGCCAAGCATAATCTCGAAATACATCAGATGGACGTAAAGACTGTGTTTCTTAATGGTGAGATAGATGTTGAAATCTATACTGGATCAATTTGAGGGGTTACGTTACACCTGGAAACGAGAAAATGGTGTGTAAACTCGTACATTCACTGTATGGACTTAAGCAAGCTCCAAAACAGTGGCACATGAAGTTTGACAACACTATGTTGTTAAATGGATTTTGAATTAACGAATGTGACAAATGTGTATATGTGAAGGATACACCAAATGAGTTTGTAATCGTATGTTTATATGTCGACGACATGTTAATCATGGGTAACAGTCATAACGTCATCGTTAATACGAAAAACATGTTAAATCGAAATTCTGACATGAAAGACATGGAATTACCAGATGCGATTGTAGGAATCAAAATTGAGAGAGCATCAAATGAAATTTCTTTGACACAATCTCATTACGTTGAAAAAGTGCTGAAGAAATTCAATGCATTTGATGATCCACCTGCTAAAACACCTCTGGAACACAATGTTCATCTGAAGAAGAACAGAGGAGAACATGTGGCTCAGTTGGAATATGCAAGGATCATTGGAAGCGTGATGTACATTACGAATTGCACATGTCCTGATCTTGCATGCTCAGTGAACAGACTGAGTAGGTACACGAGCAATCCAAGTCACGAACATTGTAAAGCTCTTAAAAGGGTCTTGAGATACTTAAAGTATACCCTTGACCTTGGGCTACACTACATGAGACATCCAGCTGTACTTGAAGGGTACAGTGATGCTAATTGTATATCGGATACAAAAGATTCACTTTTCATTATTGGAGGAGCAGTTGTATCGTGAAAATCGATAAAACAGACGTGTATTGCCCGTTCCACAATGGAATCAGAATTCATCACTTTAGATCAAGCTGGTGAAGAAGCAAAATGACTTCGTAATTTTCTGGAATACATTCCTTGTTGGAACAAACAAGTGCCATCGGTAATGGTACGTTGTGACTGTGAAGCTGCTATAGGTAGAGCTTCGAGCAGTATGTATAACAAAAAGTCAAGACATATTCGTCGTCGAAAACATAACTCCATTAGAAATTTGATCTGAACTGGAGTTATAACTATTGACTTTGTAAGGTCAAAAGATAACATAGCGGATCCGCTCACGAAGAGCATATGCCGAGATCAAATGAAAGCTGATAGAGGGAATGAGTCTAAAATCCACAAAGAAAACTGAAACAATGGAAACCCAGCCATGATGACTGGAGATCCCAAGAACTTGGTTCAAAAGGGAAAACTAAACTGTGAATGTTAGCTGTACAACACTTAAAAATCATGACCATTCCTGACAGCACTGAGTCAAGTGTTGAGAACCCGTAAGATGTGGTAAAGGTTAAGTCTTTGACTTTTAATGATTCCTAATGTTGGAAAATTAGGGTGCCCGGATCTATTCGAGATAATTTTTAAATACATATTTAAATTAAATAAATAATTACTAAAATGAATTAATCCTAAATCAATTCAACATAATAATTAAACAACATGCGTACACATAATTCACGTAAATCCTAAACATGCGGAACTAAAAGTTACGGAATTACTAAACTCTCGTAGAGACAAGCTTTGAGACGATGGATCAACCCAAGAGTCTTCTCAATTATATCCCCAAGTCCACGAACGTAATCCGGTGGGAGGATTCGCACGAACGATTTTAATGGAGAGAAATAAAATATTTTGCTACCACCTTTGTGGATTTCTAATATTTCCAACACATGGAATTGCACTTGGGAATGAAAAATTCATCCCCTATTTATAGGGAGGAGGGGGTCGAAAATTTAGGTCAAGAAAATAAGGAAGAAAATCTTTTCTTGGTCCCCAAGAAATCTTGAATATATTTCTATATTATTTTCTCCTTAATTAAATTTTCCATAAAAATTTCTTCCCCTCTTCTACCCATTATTTTCGAAAATTACAAGGCAAAAGGAGTTAAGATTTGACTTCTTGAATTTATGGGATAATTATGTATTCCTACAATAATTATCTCTTTCCATAAAATATCTACAAGAAAATCAAGACAGACTTTTCTTCCTTTTTATCTACAAATTTTTGAAAAATAGACATGGAAATATAGCAAGAATATTTTCTTATCTCATTCATTAATTGGACTTTATTTTGGGCTATTTGGGGGCCTTTAGGAGAATTGACCTTCTATGGACTATGAAGCTTTAATATTTTGAGCCAAATATTATTCAAGTCCATTAATATTAATTTATTCCACTATAAAATTAATATTGAACTATCCATCTTAACCCATATTACGATTTCACATATAACATGGCTCCCGGTCACTATTTCCCACGTTTAAGATTATATTAGTCCATTAATTAATTAAGCCACTGAACAAGCTTTATATTAATTAATATATTTGTCCTTGTAGTAAAGACAGCTCAACATTATTATCCATACCAGAAATAAATTTCCACTTGCAAGATTTGGTATGATAAAGGTTCTGAGCCCACCAAGGGGACAAATCAAGCAAGACGTACTTGCACGCGATTCTCCGTATTAAATGTCAGCAATCGTCATGTAATTAATAATATTGCCCAAGATATAAGGTATCGAATCGCATTGACTCTCTTCCCATCATAAATCAAAGCAATAGTTATTAATTTCACACGATCCTATTTAAGGGACGGAGATTAAGAAATAACGCACCACTGAGGTCTAATTCTTGTATATTCAATACCAAAGAATTTGTCCTGATGTAGGTCCTCATTCAACGCATCTAAATGCGCTAGTGTGATCCTTTGGTCAAGACAAGTCAATCTGAGTCTCACACTTCAACCTTTCATGATGGTTCGTTCATTTCCATCTGGGTTGTGAATTTGTACTTTAACTACGAGGATCAATTAATTTGATCTTGATGATCGGGTATCACCAAATTAACTACAACGTGTCGTCTTGTCTTATTGAATGGGTTTTGCAATAAACATATATAACATTCATTCATATTTAATGCAATGATGATTAAATAATTTATTTGATAAATAAATAAGAAACTTGATTTAGTTATACAAAGTAAAAAGCATACTTTTCAGTATAACCCCAACAATCTCCCACTTATACTCAAAGTCTGCTTTTAAGTATACTACATCATGTCTCGTGTTCTATGTGACATCTAATGTCACCCTACATGAACCTAATAATATTTCTCCCACTTATACTCAAAGCAGATTGGCAACGTCCTTGATACTCATTCCTTCCACATGTCTCTCGAATGTACTCTGAGGCAGACCCTTTGTGAATGGATCTGCTAGGTTGTCTTCCATTGCAATCTTAGTCACCTCAATGTCTCCTCTCTTAACGATTTCTCGTATGAGATGGTATTTTCTTTCAATGTGTTTGCTGGCCTTGTGGGCTCTCAGCTCCCTCGAATTTGCAACTGCTCCGACGTTATCACAGTAAACCGTGATCGTGTTGGGTAAATTTGGGACGACATACAAGTCCACTAGGAAGTTCTTGAGCCAAACCGCTTTCTTCGCTGCTTCACAAGCAACAACGTATTCGGCTTTCATGGTAGAAGGGTAGAATCGGCGATGCATTTCTGCTTTACGCTTCTCCATGTCATGGCTCCTCCCCCCATGCAAAACACACTACCCTAGGTAGACTTTCTGGAGTCAACATCTGATTGGAAATCCGAGTCCGTGTAACCGATGGGGATTAGACCGTTCGACTTTGTAAACCAACATTCCGCCTCGTGGTCCTTTTCGTGTACTTTAATGTTCTTTACTCTGATCCAATGCTCTTTCCCAGGGTTACTTTGATATCTTGCCACCATGCCTACGACAAAGCAGATATCCGATCTCGTACACAGCATTGCATACATGAGGCTTCCCACAGCCGAAGCATAAGGGATGCCCTTCACGTCATCTATCTCTTTCTGTGTCTTTGGACACATCTCTTTGGACAGATGGATTCCATGTCTGTAGGGCACAAAGCCTTTCTTGGAATCTTGCATGCTTAAATGCTTCAAAACAGTATCTATGTATGAGGCTTGCGAAAGCCCGATCATTCTTTTCCTGCGATCTCGAGTGATCTTGATCCCTAGGATGTGACCGGCTTCCCCTAAATCCTTGTTGGGATATTTTAGTTTTGATAATTTATGCCAAAACATTATTAACTTGTGTTATTCAAGCTAATTTACAGATAACAAGTTAAGGGGGAACGCAAGAACAAATTTAGGGGGAACTCACGAAATCAGAAGAAGATGATCGAGATCAGACGAGGCTGCAGACGAGTCGTGATCGAGATAAGATGAATTAGATGAGTTCCGAAGTCAACTGATGAGCTGTGCAAATCAGATGTGAAGAAAAGCTAAAACCAGTAAATCAGAAGAAAAGGTTGCAGATCAGAAGATGAGCAGATGAGACTAATCGAGATCAGACGTGATCGAGATCAGATATGATAATCTGATATGCTAACCTGATGCAGATGACCTGATGCTATCCTGAGATGATTCTGAAGATATGTTGATCCGATTTCGACCGACGATCGAGGCAAGAAGAAATCGATACCGAGTCAAGTGACTCGAGGGTCAAGATGTATCGTAGTCGAAGAGTTGAACTCAAGAAGCCCGAGTGTCGGTATGCCCGATCGATAAGGTCCGCCAAGAGAAGTCTGTTGAATCAAGACACGAGACTCGAAGAAAGTTATCAAGAAACTGAAGGCTCGGATAACTCGAAGGCTCTCGCAGAATCAAGATCCCGAGACTCGGAAGAAATCAAGAATATAGCCAAGTTAGATTCAAATTGGCGTGGACCAATGAGAGGAAGACGACAAACCTGAAAAGCTACAAAAAGCTACAGAGTAGTATGGATTTGAATCAGATTCTCTCCAACGGTAACATTCAAATCCACACTATAAATACAAGTTCTTCCTTCATTATCAAGTGTGGATTAATCATTGGGAAGAGTGTGGAGAATGTAGCAAACGATCTACAGAGCAGCTAAGAAGATATGGGTTCAGTGGTTCCCGTACCAAGGTCGCGGTGCCGATGACGCGAGTCTGAAATATGGCCCCGATCGAAGACGACTAAGGCATTCAACAGAATTGTACTCCCAATCCTATATACTCAAGCATTCCTACCATAGAGAACAAAATTTAGAAATACACGATATATTCAAGAAAGTGTTCTACCCTAGAACTAAGCACAAATGTTATATCCTAAGCTTAGAGAGATTTTCCCATCCTTAGCATTAAGGCTAAACAAATGTAAGGGAAAATCTCAACCTAGTTGGAAACCAAACAAACCTTTACCCAAACTCAAAGTTAGGTTAAGTTTGTAGAGTGTGAACTCGGTAAACATCTATCGGCAATCCCGTGAGGGAGATAAGTCCCGCTTGAGTGCGAACTCGGTAAACATCTCGGCCATCCCGTAAGGGAGATAAGTCCCATGAGTTAAGTTTGTTAAGGTTCCCCGTGTTAAGGAAAAAAGTGGACGTAGGAAGGGTTTAAATCGAATCACTATAAAATATCGTGTGTTGTTCTTTATTGTTTTTATGTTCATACTTGCCATATGCATTCGGGGTTATAAAGCAAAGCAACACACATGTTCTTAAAAGCGAAAAATTTGGTATCACCATTCTCTCTCCCCTATTTTATATGCATCGCACGACATGTTCGCTTCCGCTCGCGCAAAATCGTTTTTCAAATCGGGACCTTCAAGTGGTATCAGAGCGGGAGTTCTAAAGTTCACTGATTTCAAAGTGACCACCAGAACTGATCTTTTTTAAAAAAAAAAACAAAAACCCGATCTCTGTAAATGCATATATTTTAATGTTTTGGCGTCATTATCAAAAAGGGAGAAATTGTTGGGATATTATAGTTTTGATAATTTATGCCAAAACATTATTAACTTGTGTTATTCAAGCTAATTTACAGATAACAAGTTAAGGGGGAACGCAAGAACAAATTTAGGGGGAACTCACGAAATCAGAAGAAGATGATTGAGATCAGACGAGGCTGCAGACGAGTCGTGATCGAGATAAGATGAATTAGATGAGTTCCGGAGTCAACTGATGAGCTGTGCAAATCAGATGTGAAGAAAAGCTAAAATTAGCAAATCAGAAGAAAAGGTTGCAGATCAGAAGATGAGCAGATGAGATTGATCGAGATCAGATATGATAATCTGATATGCTAACCTAATGCAGATGACCTGATGCTATCCTGAGATGATCCTGAAGATATGTTGATTCGATCACTCGACCGATCGATCGCATAAGAAGAAATCGATAGCTCGAAATAAGTGACTCGAGGGTCGGCAGATGTCCAGAGTCGAATTTTTGAATCAAGAAGTTCTCGAGTGTCATTTATGCCCGATCGAATAAGGTCCGCTAAGAGAAGTCTCTTTAATCAAGAACCCGAGACTCATGTAGAGTTATCAAGAAACCAAGGCTCGGATAAAGTTGAAGGCTCGAATGTAATCAAGATCCTCGAGACTCGTAAGAAATCAAGAATATAGCCGTTAGATTCAGCTGACGTGGACCAATGAGAGGAAGACGACAAACCTGAAAAGCTGCAAAAAGCTACAGAGTAGTATGGATTTGAATCAGATTCTCTCCAACGGTAACATTCAAATCCACACTATAAATACAAGTTCTTCCTTCATTATCAAGTGTGGATTAATGCGGAAGAGTGTGGAGAATGTAGAAAACGATGCTACAGAGCTAAGAAGATATGGGTTCCAGTAGTTCCCAGCCAAGGTCGTGTGCCAGATGATGCGAGTCCTGAAATATGGCCTTATCGTAGCACGACTAAGGCATTCAACAGGAATTGTACTCCCAATCCTATATACTCAAGCATTCCTACCATAGAACGCAGAGCTAGAAATACACGCATATATTCAAGAGTGTTCTACCCTAGAACTAAGCACAAATGCTATATCCTACTTTTTAGAGATTTTCTCATCCTTAGCATTGAGGCTAAACAAATGTAAGGGAAAATCTCAACCTAGTTGGAAACCAAACAAACCTTTACCCAAACTCAAAGTTAGGGTTAAGTTTGTAGAGTGTGAACTTCGGTAAACATCTATCGGCAATCCAGTGAGGGAGATAAGTCCCGCTTGAGTGCGAACTCGGTAAACATCTCGGCCATCCCGTAAGGGAGATAAGTTCCGCTTGAGTGCGAACTCGGTAAACATCTCGGTCATCCCGTAAGGGAGATAAGTCCCACAGGTTAAGTTCGGTTAAGGTTCCCCTGTGTTAAGGGAAGAGTGGACGTAGGACGGGTTTCGTCTGAACCACTATAAAATATCGTGTGTTCTTTATTGCTTTATGTTCATACTTGCCATATGCATTCAGTTATAAGCAAAGCAACACATATGTTCTTAAAAGCGAAAAATTTGGTATCACCATTCCCTCTCCCCTGTTTTATATGCATCGCACGACATGTTCGCTTCCGCTTGCGCAAAATCGTTTTTCAAATCGGGACCTTCAATCCTTCATATCGAACTGTTTTGATAGCCATGCCCTTACATCTGATAACACCTTTACATCATTTCCGATGAGCAGAATGTCGTCCACGTATAGTACCAAAAATACCAATGCAGTTCCATCACGCTTTTTATAAACACAACTCTCAAATTCGTTTTGATCGTTCGTAGGATTTTATAACTTGATCAAAACACTGATTCCAAGCGTGAGATGCTTGCTTCAGCCCATAAATGGACTTCTTAAGCTTGCAAACCAGATGCTCTTGGCCTTTTTCAATGAAGCCCTCGGGTTGTTGCATATAGATTTCTTTGTCAAGATTTCCATTGAGGAAAGCTGTCTTGACGTCCATTTGCCAGATCTTAAAATCTAGATGCGCAGCAATCGACAAGAGAATGCGGATGGACTTAAGCATGGCTACGGGCAAAAATATTTCCTCATAATCGATCCCTTCTTTCTGAGTGTACCCTTTCGCCACTAGTCTTGCTTTGAAGGTTTCAACCCTTCTGTCTTGTCCCCTTTTTCTCTTGTATACCCACTTGCATCCGATGGGTTTTACCCCATCAAGTGGTTCGACTAGCTTCCACACCTTGTTGTGATCCATTGAACCCATCTCGGCTTACATTGTTGTTTGCCAGGATTGAGCATCTTTGTCTCGGATCGCCTCTTTGTAGGACCATGGATCTGACTCTTCTGCGGAGATCAAGTCCGAAGACTCTCCGATCCCCAAGAATCTCTTGGGTTGTCTGATAACCCTCCCACTACGACGAGGTTACGGTTGTGGTGGCTTGACGTTTGGTATATCATTTTGTGCAGTTGGCAATAGAGTTGGCCCCCTAAGTTCTTCTAAGATAATTTCACTTCTAGGCTTTCGACTGTTCATATAGTCTTCTTTCAAAAATCTAAAGTGGGTACTGATCACCACCTTTTGATCTTCGGGACCATAGAACATGCATCATTTAGTTCCTTCGGGGTACCCTATGAACATCCTTAATTTAAGCGTGCATCCAATTTGCATCGACTTATTTGTCTAAAGACGTATGTCGGACACCCCAGATCCCGATGTGTAATAAAACCGGGCTTTGCGCCCATCCACAATTCTCTGGGGGTTTTAGGTACCGATTTGGATGGCACTAGGTTCAGAATATAAGCCGTTGTTTCTAATGCGTAACCCCATAACAATTTTGGTAAATCCGCATAACTCATCATTGACCTTACCATTTCTAAAAGCATTATATTCCTTCATTCTGCAACCCCGTTTTGTTGAGGGGTAAGGGTGCGATCAATCGGGATGCAATCCCCACTTCCGATAGGTAGTTCAGAAATTCATCGCTGAGGTATTCGCCTCCATGATCAGATCGTAGAAACTCGATACTTTTTCCCTTATGATTCTCTGCTTGAGCCTTAAATTCTTTGAATTTATCAAAGGTCTCAGATTTATGCTTCATTAGGAAAATGTATAAAATGGCGTGAGTAGTCATCGATAAAAAGTAACGTAAATACTCGTAGCCACCTCCGACTTTGATTTGCATTGGACCACACACATCGGTGTGAACGATTTCTAACACTTCTTTAGCTCTAAGCCCTTGGCTCCAAATGCCCTCTTGGTCATTTTACCTTTCCAAGCACGATTCAAGTCGGAAATGGCTCAATTTGGAGAGACCCCAAAGAACCATCTTTCACCAACCTTTGAATCCTTTTTCGGGTTAATATGACCTAATCTTAGGTGCCAAAAAAGTGTCTCGTTCATGTCAAAAGCGCTTTCATTTACAAGAAATAGTAGATGTGTTATAGGATGCATTTTGTGAGTGATGTGCACAATTAATAATATAGAGATTGTTCCAGAAAGTTCCTGACAGATAATCACATCGTTATTTAAAAACAAAGAACATTCTTATTAAAAGCAATGAATATCCATCGATAAAGAGTTTAGAAATAGAAATAAGGTTTTTTTCAAAAAACGTAAAACGTATTGAACATCTCTTAAAATTAAAGTCTTGTCTTCAAAAGACAGGTGCACTTCTCCCACTACTTTAGTTGCCACTCTCGTAGCATCGCCTAACGTGATGAGGATCTCACTCTCACTAAGTCGTCGGGTCTGCTTGAAACCCTGTAATGTGAAACATACATGATCAGTGGACCCCGTATCCAATACCCACGAATGGGTAGCATACTCAGCCAAACAAGTTTCAACAACTAGTGAGTGTGAATTACCTTTCTTTCCATTCCTTTCGGAATTGGAACAGGTCCATCTCCTATGTCCCTTCTCCCCACATTCCAAACATATCCTCTTGCTTAAACTTTCATCCTTGAAGTTTGAGTAGAACTGGTTTATCCGGTTTGTCTCTTCACCGTTCTTACCACCAATTGGCCTAGAACGAGAAGCAGACCTTTTTGCAATCATGTTCGCTTTCTTGCGCTCAATGTCCTCTTCAACCAAGGTAACGGCTCTTTTGAGATCATCCACAGTAAAATTCATATCTTCCAATAGGTATCTTACATAAGGATGATCATAGCTCTTTGGTAGAGTTTTGAGAATGAAATCAATTTTACTCTTGAAATCACATTTTTCGCCAAGATGTGTCAATTCTTCAAAGAGGACCATTACCCTAGAAATGTGCTCTCTAGCATTTATTCCTTCTTCCAACCTTAGCTTGTTCAAATCATGCTTAATGTTTTGAACTGCCATATAGGTTGGATGCGCGAACATCACTTCAAGATTTCCCATAATGTCTGCAGCTAAGAGAAATCCTT
The DNA here is from genome assembly GCA_037126765.1 of Stenogyne calaminthoides. Lineage (NCBI taxonomy): Eukaryota > Viridiplantae > Streptophyta > Magnoliopsida > Lamiales > Lamiaceae > Stenogyne > Stenogyne calaminthoides. The sequence goes on along the minus strand of JBBCBC010000022.1, from coordinate 31,243,707 downwards.
GATGAAGGTGCCTTATAGAATCCGAAATTGATGTCAAGATAATGTCCCTTATCAATTCATTTCCTAGCTCTCATTCATTATATTCCATCTCTTCCCATATACTTGCATCTTTGGTTAGTTCTTCGGGTTTTGGTTCATTAAGCACCCATTTGTACTCGTGTGAAGCAAGAAAATTCATAAGTTTTCGTTTCCAAACAATAAAGTTTTCTCCAGTGAGAAGGTTGTCTTTCAAAGAAATTGAGCAGTGGATTAAAAGGTCATGACATGATGTCTTGAAATAAACATATATTTTGCATCAATATCCAGATCAACACAAAATTAAATCACATAATTCGATCACATGATTCATATTAAAATCTCAAAAAAAAATATGAACACGATCGCCTAACATCTCAAAAACAGATTTAAATGAGCCTCGTGGAAGGGTCATCATTTAAATCACATTCAAGCAAAAGTTACAAACAAGACGATTTACAAACCTTTAATTTTAAAGAAAATTAATAGTCGGTTCCCACTTGACCAATATAAAATTGACAGGACTTCAGAGAATATATATAAATATTAATTTTATACCTAAGTAATAACCATGATTAAATCTGTAATTATTACTTCATTTTGATCGAGCCTCGTGGGAGGTCATCGCCACCACTAATAATAATTCACAATCATCCTTTTGAGAATTTATTCATGTGAAAGCTATCTTTTGACCATCCCGTAGGGAATTTCTCCAAAAGATTTCACAAATAAATAAATCATGGAGGTCAAAATTAATTTGTGTCAAAACCAAATTAATTATTAAAACATACTTAGTAATTTTTGAATTTGAGATTTTTCGTTGGGCAATTCTCATGCAAACATATTTAAAACAAACTAAATAAAAGACAAGAAAATACAACATCAATAAATCAAGCAAAGCGTAAAAATAAACACATTGGGCACAAATTATCCGTATCATGGTTTGATTTTCTTTTGATTTGATCTTGAAGAACGTCATCTTGAATTTCTCCCGCTCGTTCATCTCGAAAAGAACTCCGTCTTGAAATCCACGCCATCCTGGCGTTAATCGAGATATCCCGCCCAAGATTCTTCCGTTAAAGCGCGGAACCGCAGCGTCGCCCGTCTGACTCGGCGACCTCGGCGGTTAAAGTCGCGCCCGTATACGGCGTCGTCTGTAACCTAATAGCGTCGCCCGTCGCTCACCTCGCCTCGCCCGCTTGGCCATCCGCGCGAGCGGTGAGCGTCTTCCAACGCCCGTCTTGTCACGCGTTCGGGCGCTTTCGGCCCTCGGCGCCGCCCCAGCGCCGTCTTGGCAAGTCTGCGTCGTAGCGATACCTCCTGTACACGTTTTTGACGACCGCTCAAGGATCGATTCTCGATCCGTCTTTAACTCGTCTCCGTCTTCGTCTCCGATCAGGTTACAATTTATTTAATGAAAAATAAATACCTTAAATCTAGACTTGTCTATTACATTGAACAAATCAAATAGCCTAATCTACTCGTGGATTTTCTCATGAGAAAAATAAATCCGAACGAGTCGAATTAAAAACCATTCATTCATACGCATGAAAATAAAACACATTAAATACCATGACAATTGGATACCTGCAAAACAGATCTAACAATTCTACTATCCAATTTCAATTTAATGTTCAACAATTTAAATAACAATTTAAAAAAAATCAGAGCTTGAAACCAGAGCTCTGATACCAGTTGTTGGGAAATTAGGGTGCCCGGATCTATTCGAGATGATTTTTAAATACATATTTAAATTAAATAAATAATTACTAACATGAATTAATCCTAAATCAATTCACCATAATAATTAAACAACATGTGTACACATAATTCACGTAAATCCTAAACATGCGGAACTAGGAGTTACGAAATTACTAACCTCTCGTAGAGACAAGCTTTAAGACAATGGATCAACCCAAGAACCTTCCCAAATATATCCCCAAGTCCACGAACGTAATCCGGTGGGAGGATTCGCACGAACGATTTTAATGGAGAGAAATAAAATATTTTGCTACCACCTTTGTGGATTTTTAATATTTCCAACACATGGAATTGCACTTGGGAATGAAAAATTCATCCCCTATTTATAGGGAGGGGGGGGTCGAAAATTTAGGTCAAGAAAATAAGGAAGAAAATCTTTTTTTGGTCCCCAAGAAATTTTGAATATATCTTCTATATTATTTTCTCCTTAATTAAATTTTCCATAAAAATCTCTTCCTCTCTTCTACCCATTATTTTCGAAAATTACAAGGCAAAAGGAGTCAAGATTTGACTTCTTGAATTTATGGGATAATTATGTATTCCTACAATAATTATCTATTTCCATAAAATATCTACAAGAAAATCAAGACAGTCTTTTCTTCCTTTTTATCTACAAATTTTTGAAAAATACACATGGAAATATAGCAAGAATATTTTCTTCTCTCTTTTATTAATTGGACTTTATTTTGGGCTATTTGGGGGCCTTTAGGAGAATTAAGATTGGACCTTCAATGGACTATGAAGCTTTAATATTTTGAGCCAAATATTATTCAAGTCCATTAATATTAATTTATTCCACTATAAAATTAATATTGAACTATCCATCTTAACCCATATTACGATTTCACATATAACATGACTCCCGGTCATTATTTCCCGCTTTTAAGATTATATTAGTCCATTAATTAATTAAGCCACTGAACAAGCTTTATATTAATTAATATATTTGTCCTTGGAGTAAAGCTCAACATTATTATCCATACCGAAAATAAATTTCCACTTGCAGGATTTGGTATGATAAAGGTTCTGAGCCCACCAAGGGGACAAATCAAGCAAGACGTACTTGCACGCAATTTTCCGTATTAAATGTCAACAATCGTCATGTAATTAATAATATTGCCCAAGATATAAGGTATCGAATCGCATTGACTCTCTTCCCATCATAAATCAAAGCAATAGTTATTAATTTCACACGGTCCTATTTAAGGGACGGAGATTAAGAAATAACGCACCACTGAGGTCTAATTCTTGTATATTCAGTACCAAAGAATTTGTCCTCATGTAGGTCCTCATTCAACGCATCTAAATGCGCTAGTGTGATCCCTTGGTCAAGACAAGTCAATCTGGGTCTCACACTTCAACCGTTCATGATGGTTCGTTCATTTCCATCTGGGTTGTGAATTTGTACTTAATTTCGAGGACTGTTAATTTGATCTTCAGTGATCAGGTATCACCAAATTAACTACAATGTAATACGTGTTGTCTTATTGAACGGGTTTGCAATAAACATATATAACATTCATTCATATTTAATGCAACAGTGATTAAATAATTTATTTCAGTAAATAAATAAGAAACTTCAGTTTGGTTATACAAAGTAAAAACATACTTTTCAGTATAACCCCAACACCTAATGGTCCAGAAGGGACTGAGTGTAACGGGATACTCGAAAGGAGAACACCTATGTAAATGAGAAGTGAGGGCCGCTTCAACCAAATATTTATGAAATACAAAAGGGCGTCCATGGCCAAAAAGGACAAAAACATGAGAACGAATTGGAGTCGAGACTGACTTGTGTCTGCACTGCCTGTAAGGTATACACGAAGGTGGATTAGTTCAAGGCATCGTGTCCACTAAGCCGTCGGTGTACCCGACAGTGCTGGGCTACGGAAAGTTCAAAGCCACAAACTACTTCTCCGGAAGCAACGAAGTCTCAAATAAGCTGAACGATGTGTTTGCATCACTATATATTTAATTTTCACTCATGTGGGGGATTGTTGTTGAAATTAATGATGAGACCCGGTCAATGGTCATCCAGATTTAATTTTGAACTTATCTGCGTGATTCATTGAATCTGGACGTTTTGTAATCCCCAGGGAATTTCCTGAGATCACGCGGTCAATAACTGTCCACGATCTTAGTGGGCCTCAATTTATTTCTCCACGTCTTCTGAGTGGGAATTCTTATATATAGGTTGATTTTTTATTATTTTAAGAATATAATTTTTAGAAAACACGCGTAAACTTTCTGCATAAAGTTTTGAGAAAATTTCTGCATACTTTTTTAAGAATTTCGTTCTGCTCATACTCCGATGGAGTTCGCTGAACCTTTCTTTTCGGCGGTGCGACTAAAATTAAAGTGTGAAACCGTTTTACCTTTTGGCGCATTTACGCACGATCATGTGAGCACTATTCAGGGCGTAATTTGTCTTGCAGGGAAAAGGATTTTGCTTGACTCAGTTTCTGGTTGTTTTTATTAATTTTAATTTCACTGCAATGTACAAACAAATATTTCAACACGGGCTATGTTGGCGCAGCCCATGATTCCGAATTTGATCGGCTGCGGTTGCGCTGCCATGGTTTAGTTTTGCTTGTTTTGGTGACTGAAGGAATCCCATATTTATGGAGGGACTGCTTCATTTTCGACAATGATGAATTCACATTTCTCTGAAAATCAGTCACTTTAATTATTGTTTTAAATGAAAATGAGCCACTTTAATTATTATTTTGTTTAAAACACCTTTATTGGTATAATACTTATTTTTTATTATTATTATTATTACTCTTGTTTTATGTGATCACATGAATGCATTAGATGGAGATTCTCACTTTGCTTTAAAATACAACTACTGCAAAACCCACGTATTACGCGGGAATTAGATAATTTTTTTATATATGTATTTAATTATATTTTTTTATTATTTGTTATTATTAATTTTTTTAATTTAAATCATAAAAATGTTTTACATTAAATTTTATTAATTGTTAATTAAATGATTTCAAATTTATACCCCTCTTTAAAAGTTATTTTATCATTTTAATTACTAATACAAAACTCGCTCGCGAAAACGCGTGTAAAAGTCAACTGTGCATAAAATTGGTGTACGGAGCGAGCATAATTTATTACGAAATGCAAAACTTTCAATGGACAAATTTACCAACAAATTTTGAATCTAATAAAAAGAATATTACAACTTAATAAAAATTACAAATTTCTAAATATTTCTTTAACCATCAATCAAGAATTATTAATTAATAAGGCATTGTTCACCAATTAGATTAAATTTCGTTATTTTCAATTTAATTTTCTCCCAGAGCTCAAATTATTAGATCCAAATTAACTGTTTAAAAAAATATATATATTGGAATTCCAAAAAAAAAAAATTCATCCATAAATTATTCAAAATCTTAACATCCTTCCTAAAAACAAAAAAAAAAAACACACCAAAACATCAATATAAAATTATTTCGGAAAAACACACAACTGAATCAAATCTTCAAGCATCTTCCTTCTCAGTCTTAATCTTCAACATTCTCTTAGTAGTTGACATCCGACATCCAATACAATTACCTTAATCCAATATTGACACTTGATTGCCGATATTCTTTATATTTTTGTCGGGGGTTACCTCAATGCATTTAGGATCTTGATTATCGCAAAAAGGTGATGAAATTGCCTGCGTACATATATTTAATAAAAATAATTAAGATTTTTCATTTTTAATTTTTTTATATTTATACTTTAGGACTCATTATTCAAAATGAAATATACAATTTAGAATGTCCAATTAAGATTGGGACAGAGGGAGTATGAGTTATGAGACACGAAAAAAAAAATACAACTTTTGATTAAAACTGTACGCATACAATTGAATTATGAAGATCAATTATTAATACATAATCAAAAAAATGATATACACAAATAATTAAAAAAATAAAAATGTGTCAAGCATCGAGAAAATAGTTCATATATATGAGAAAACATTTCCATGCTTATAAATATTTATTACTGGAATAATATTACAACTATCAAATGAATAAAGACCATCACAACTTTGAAAGCACCGTCGCACACATCATCTTCAACCGTGACACCAGCAATGTAGAGTGTAAAACATCACTTTAAATAGGTGAGATAACAAAAAAATTATCCTCATAATAAGCAAGTAATAAATAGGAATTAATACCATCAATTAAATAAAAAAGAGGTGTTAATATCATCAATTAAATGGGAAAAATTACTATGATTAAGTTATGAAAAAAATGAAGGATTGTGATCGATTGATGAAGATCCGACAACCCAGGAAAAATAGAGAAAATGAAACATGTAGGTGCTTTATATATTTATAGATTATAAATAAATCTAATGAAATAATAATTTTATATATAGGTTTAAAATGCATAATTAATTGAATATATCTATTTTTTTTTTGCCAAATTGAATATATCCATCTAATTCTATTTCTTAAGATTTTGATTTTATTAAAAAAATATAAATAATTCTTTAACCTCAAATATTAAATAATAATTTAGAAATGTATTTTAAATAACTGAATCATGTCATGATCGGATCATTAATCATATGAACAACCATGAAAATGGTAAAGATATACTAATTCAATATGGTATTCCCACAATTAAGCAGACCCATTACAGAGGTAAATGGCCATATGTTTATTTGATAACTTTTTATCGATGCATCAAAAGAAATTACAACTAATTTCAATCATTATTGTATTTTTCATATAATATTCATAATTGAAAGGAAAGAAAACTAAGAGAAGACATTAACCCCTGTTAGTTGTTCATGCTTTTCTAGAAAATTATTTGCTACGTGAAGGATAAAAACATAATATTGTGTTTTCCAAAATATAACTACAACACGTAGATTAAAGAAAAAAACAAAATTAAAGATCAATAAGCACAACTGAAACAAAAATCATACATTGCCCTAATTACCAATAATTGAAAATAATAGACGTTGCCCTAGTTCTTGAACAGACTTCTGTAATTATTCTCATCATCTGATTCATAATATAAAAATAAATTGGATGAGAAACAAAAAAATTATGAAACTACTACAAATGAGATTGAAAAATATGGAGTGTTAAACCTCTCTTTAAATAGGTGGGAGAACATAAATTTTGCCTTAGGAATAAACAAGTAATAAAGATGAATTAATATAATTAATTAAATTGTCAAAACTACTATGAATAAATTATGTAAAAAAATAATAGATGTTACCCTAGTTCTTGAACAGACTTATGTAATTATTCACATCACCTGATTCATAATTTAAAAATAAGTTGAATGAGAAACAAAAAAATAATGAAACTATTACAAATGAGATTGAAAAATATTGAGTGTTAAACTTCTCTTTAATAGGTGGGAGAACATAAATTTTGCACTACACTACAGGAAATCGCACATTTTGTGACGAAATTTTTGTGATGACACAAAATTCGTCACAATATGTTACCTTAAGGTGACAAATTTAATTTTCGTCACTAAAAAGTGATAATTCGTGATAAATTTTATTTTTGTCACCACTGATGTTTTTTTTCGTCACTAATTCAAAATTTTCATGACAAAAACAAGAAATTCGTCACAATAAACGTTGGTGACGATATTCATATATTTAGTGACGATATTCAACGTCATGAAAAATAGTATTTTTGTGACAACTATATATTTTGTCATTAATTATTCAAAAGAATTTGTGACGCACTTAATTCGTCACAATTTTATTTGGTGACGATTGTCATTGTAATTAATGACGATCATAGTTGTCATATAATATAAAATTTTCATTACAATTTTATGTTTCGTCGCTAATTGTTCATAGTAATTAGTGACATATTATTTCGTCACCAATATTTATATATAGTGACGATTGATAATAATTTTTTAATGACAAACTTATTTCGTCACAATATTATTAGGTGACGATCTTCATTATAATTAGTGATAATAATATTGGTCATATAATATAAAATTTTCATGACGATATTTATATTAATTGATGAGCGATATTTAACGTCATGAAAAAATAATATTTTCGTGACAATTTTTTGTTTTGTCATAAATTATTCAAAATAATTAGTTTTTAATATTTTTGTTGAAATTTATTATTTATTATCTTTTGACTATTAGTTTTTCATATAAAATATAAATTTTATTAAAAATAATTGCAAATACAAAATTTATTTAAAAAAAATTATCTATTAAGGTTTGAACACAAGACCTCTAACTAAACTTAACACAACCACCAAGTAAGCTAGATATTTTTATGTCGAAATTTATTATTTATTATCTGTTAACTATTAGTTTTTCCATATAAAATATAAATTTTATTAAATAAAATCTCAAAATAAAATTTAATAAAAAGTTGGATCCATTAAGGTTCGAAACCGTGAATTAAGATAAACACACCTCTAGGCCGAACATAACATTGCATTTTATTGTTTTTATAAGAGGATTCATTAAGGTTCAAACACAAGACCTCAAAATAAAAATTTTAAAAAATTTGTATCCCTTTAGGACCAAACACAGGACCCCTTAGAATCAAGATAACTACACCACTAGACAACAAGGAGATTATGTCTTCAGTCATTTTTATAAACATAATAAAGATTAATTTTCGTCCAACACATTCAATTGACAAATTAGAGTAATTAACGATCGTCCTCTCTAGAAACCTATTCGTCACAATTCTGTCTCCGATCCACCGCGAATGAATGTCTCCCGCGAAAGAATGAGCAACGACTTCACCAGCGTTCAATCCATTCCCTTCCACGACACACCCTTTCACCAGCGTTCAATCCCTTCACCAGCGTTCAATTTGTGCCCAATTGGTGCTGTCAATTGGTTCCTGGATTGAAGTTTGGATTCGTGAGCCTCCAGAAATCGAGCAAGCATCAATAGGTATGCCACTCTTCATTTAAATTCTTATTTTGCCTTGTAAAAGCTGTTAATATAACAATTGATTTTATGTGATTTTATGTGATTTATGTAAAAGCTGTGTATATATATACTTTGTAGCATAATGTTAAGAATATAATTACATAAACAATGCCAATTTTAAAATTTTGTCTAATGTTTATTGTTTAATGAAAATTTCTTAGTAGATCATAGAGGTTTCATTTGATATTGGATGTTGGTCTTTTGTGATGGTTTGTGGTAAATAAATGAGGAATTGAAGTAGCATGGAAGTGAACATTCTGTTAATTTTTGGTTTATGTGATTCGAGTAACTAGAAATGTAAAAATAACAAAAGATTCAAATTCGAACCAAATCACATCACATCGCATATACCAGAATTCAGAAAAGCATAAAAACATCCCACTACATAGTTGCTAATAATCCAAAACAGCTCCAGTGAACTTTGTTACCTACTCCAAAAGCCTTTACAAATCAAGAAAAGCGAGAGATTGAGTCTAATCCTGTGAAATTCATAATTATCCCTGTTTTAATTTTGTCTTTGGGATCAATCAGGTTTCAGAGTTATGGTTCTGGACTTTGTTGCTTATGGATAAGATAACTTTATATTCAGTTTACCTATTGTTAACCTATTATGCTATTTTGGCTTTATGTTCAGTTCTTTTTTGGCTCGAATTGAATTGGTTTAGCATATTTACAACCCCAAATTTTCTCATACATATGTTGTTTTTCTGCACTGTATCTTTTACTTTATAATTCTCCCTTCTACAGATTTGGATTCCATAGATATGCAGAACCAACTTGTTTTTGCTACCGCTTCAAAGAACTTTGTTTTTTCGATGATGTTGAATTCAAAGAACTCTGTTTTTCACTTAGTGGACAATTTATGATAAAATCGTGCATGGAGGTGCATGTGTTGCCTTCACGCAATTTATTACATTGGAATGAATAGCAATTATTTTTATGAGAGATCAATTTTTAAAACCACGAAAAAGCTATGAATTTTGGCTCTTATGGGATATTTTCTGTTATTATTGCCAATCTCTGTGTCTATTTGCTATTTATAATTTGAAACATATATAATTGCTATGGTTGGCATTAGTGATAGTACTTTTAGTTTCCATTTAAAAAAATGCAAGAGGTTGTGTACCTCTCTTCTCTGTCCTTTTCTTTTTTGGATGGGAAGGGCAATAAAGATACATAGGGATTCTAATTTAGATTGAGAATGATTCTAGTAACTGTGTTTTATGAAAAGAGTGTTGCAAAAGCAGGATGATATTTTAGAAATTATGAAAACTTCTGAAAGATGAAAACTTCTACATGTTTACTTTAATGCTTGCTCAATTCTGTTTGGTGGATATGTTATTTCGGGCAGTAGATTATTTATTAATTTCTGGAGATCGAGATTTCTCAAATGATCTGAACGTCTTCAGAAGAGTATTGTGTGTTTCAGGACTTGCACAATATGATAAAAGTCACTTTATGTAAACCAATAGCTTCACAATTTAGAATTTTTTCCTTATTTTACTACAGGAAATCGCACATTTATCATTATGCTGCTATGGGGCATTTTGCTTGACCTGGATGATTTGAGTCCCTCAACCGCCAGTACTTTTTTGTTCTCATTGTGTTGGAGATATAAACCATTTACCCTCCTTTATTGTTCTTTATGCATCTTCTGATCATGCTTAAGATCAAAATACTGGAGGAAACAAAGGAAGCATAGTGAGATTAGATTGAGTGATGAATTAAATAGAATTCTTTGAAATATAGATGTAGATTAATATTCTTAGAAAACTTTCTTAATTTTTAAAAGTGTTGTGGCAAATACCACCATGTTTCTTTGGAATTAGAGTCACAACTCAAAGATCTATGAATTCCTAATTTACGAACCGCGACAAAGCCATCCGCTACTCTCTGCTCTTTTTTGCGATACAAAGGTAAGACAAAGAATTATAAATGCTCATTCTTTGTTTTTGATATCTTTGCAGTTTTATGCAATTCCTCTTAAAGATGTTCCCATCACCTTCCCCGCTTTCATTTTGGTTTATTCATTATCTGAATACGTTGTCTCCCTTTTCCACAATTTTACTTTATCCAATTTTGTTTTAAAAAGCAGAAACGCCTGGTAGAGGAAATGCCTAAGAGTTGCAGAGAAAAATCCACCCAATTGTCTTAGAAGATCCCCCAGATTTCTTTCTCAAAACAGGTTTGCTGCTGGTGATAAAGGTTAGATTGAGTGATGAATTAAATAACCCATGTTTTTTGCTGCTTTAGAGTTTTATGATTAGTTTCTAAATTGAACTATGCGGGGCTGTGAATATTTTTAACTATGAGAATCATTTTCTTCCTCTTATCTTTTACCATTTGGTTCTTTTGCATTTCTTCAATAGTTCATAGTTGGGTTGATGGGACTGTTAACATATTTGATGGCTTCTCTTGTTCCAAATCTTGTGTGTTTTTCAGGTTTCGAGTCAATGCCTTGATGATCAAAGAAGGTTGCTGCTGCAGCTAAAGAACAGCCTTGCGTTCTATACGAACCTTTTTGTAGTAATGTTTACGGGTGGAGGCTGTGCAGATGGACTTGTTAAGTTTGGGCGGAAATCGGGTGTGTTGCGGGGTGGAAACAGAATGGAAGAGTTGAAAACAGGGGAGAGCAGATTGATGTGATCATGAGAAGCAATTGCAGGCCAATATCCCAATATTTGATTCAGATTAGACAAGTTTTTCTAGTTTTTCAAATGCACGTTTCTATTTTGATTGCTAGCTGAATTTTGAAGAAACAATTAATCTGGGATTTTTTAAAGTAAGATCAGTACAATGTTGGTGTATATAACCTACTCTGACTTCAGAAAATCATTCATGCTTTCTTGATTCAAGATATGCTACATGTATGTTGAGCTCCAAATGTAGCATTGCATATGAAAATTATAACAAGAATATTCAAGGGGGGTGGAAGCCGGCTCTTTCTTCATCTGTATTAATTTCGCCCAATTAAATGAATGTCGTTTTTTGCTACTGGCTGTAAGGTACCTGAATGTGTGTTTTATTTCAAGTTAGGAGTACATTAAAATGGCTCCGAATGAATCACACTTATTCCATCCATAATATAGAAAAATTAGATCATTGTAATTTGTAGCATACAATGAAAGTATTATAAAATAGTAAATTACACGTTTTTCATTTCATTCATTTTTCCTACTCTCAAAGCCCTCAGCCAAAGACAAAGACACTTGCTTTAAAATGGGCATAAAATGTGCTTAAATAATTTTATATGAACTACTACGGTAACTCATATGAACTAATACTATAATTCTTATGAACTAATACCTTTCATTATATATTGTACTTTATGTAAACTAATAGCTTCACAATTTAGAATTCTTTCCTTATTTTAAAAGTTTGAAACTATTTTGGAAGTGATTATTGTTAAAGCCTGAAGAAGTAAACTACATTACCACCTCTCGTAAATAAATATATATAAATTATATGATCACCATATAACGGTCACCACCTTATAGTACACTTTTAAAGCTCGGTTCGAGCTCGATAAGTAAGATAAGATAATTAAGTGTAAATATATGAAATTACTCGAGCTCGACTCGTGCTCAGCTTGATTAAAGCTCACTTTTGAGCTCAACTCAATTAAGGGGGTGTTTTAGAAAATTATAAGTGATTATAATCACATAAAATTGTGTGCAGAAGCAATTTGAAGTGTTTTATTTCTCTTTTAATAGATTAAATTAAACGAGCTCTCAAAAGCTATAAGCATGTGCTTTTGGTAGCTTATAAGCCATTTTTTAATATATATATATATATTGGTATCAACTTCTTTTTATTTTTATTTTTTAAACTCTATCAACTTCTACTAAAAAATCATTTTCCCATAATCACTAATTTTAATCAATTATTTAAAAGTATAATTTTTGCAAACACCTTATTGTTAAAAAAATGAGTTGGTATGCTATGAAACTTGTTCGCGGTGAAATTGATTATTTTTTTACAAGCATGACCCTTCAGTTATCACGACTACATCCTTTAGTAACATAAGTCACACCCTTTAGTTATCACAATTACACCATATGTTGTAATATAAGTCACACCCTGCACTTTTATGATTAATACCCTTTATATAATAAAAAGTCACACTCTTCAGTTATCACGACTATACTCTTTAATAATATAATCCTCTATACTTTGTCTAAAATAATCGATAAATAAATTAATTTAAAATTAATATATATATTATTAAGCTTGTTTAGGCTCAAAAAATTAAGCTCGTAAATATTCGACTATTGTGATTTGAAAAAAATTATGTAAATTTGAAATTATATAATATCACTGTTATGCATAAAATTATAATTGTTAAGAAAAATAAAGTATTTTTTTAATAGTGATTTATTTTGTACTTAATAATAATAGTGTTCCTATAGATATAATTTATAAGAGTATTACTGTATAAAAAATATAAAATTTATTACATCATATATACTATAAGTAAAATTAAACGTAATTAATTATATTCAAAAGAAATGATAGTGAAATAAATTTTTAGAACCAAAACATTTAAAATTTGAGAGCCTAAATTAAACATAAAATTTTGAAGAATTTTGGCTAAAAAAAATTGAGAGCCAAAATAATTATTAGCGGGACTTTTAATTTTTTTAAATCAGTTCAAAATTGGAGAGATATTAATTACTTTTCTTATAGATATTAATTACTTTCCTTATAGATTTAATTACCCACGTCCTCTCCACTATTTCATTGCGTCACTATTTCACATCTCAAACCCTTCTTCCACGCTCTTCAATTGTGAATTTCTCTCTAGTCGATCGAATCGTGAATCTGCCACCGCAACCACCGCCACCAGTTTGCTGCCACCGCCATGCCGCCGTTGACTCCAGTTATCGGTATAGGACCCTCTGCTCGTGTGTTTTCAGTGTCTGTAATACAGGTATCAAGACATTCTTTAATCTTTTCATTATTTGATTATTTGGAAGTTGCAAATGTAATTGTTCACACATTTATCTCGCCCCTGTACGAATTGTTTTTACTTTAAATCTTGAAAGAAATTGATTGCAAAATTGACACAGTCGAGAATTAGGGTTATCTGCTGCAACTTTTACCAATTTCGTACATCTCACTGTTTTTAGTGACGATTTGTCTTTCATTCGCTTTTTCGTTTTCTAGGTGAGCATGCAGATGCGATTCTAATCCCAGTTACTATTTGATGGTTCTGCCCCAATTTATTGACTATGATAAGTTGGTTTGGGGCAATATACTATGATTCAATTTTTGAATGTTGGTTAATATTGGTTTACTACTGCCCTGTAGTAATAGATGGTGATGTTTTAAAATTTTGGGTGCAATTCTCATCAGGTGTTTGATGAAATGTCTGGGAGAATTCTTGCACTGCAATATCCATTGTAGTTTATTTAGTTCTTTTAATAGCCTTACACTACAACTGACATTTTTTTCCGGCTTGATTTATGTCTCCTTCGACCTTTTTAGGGGTTAGCAACAATATCACCTTACTAGCTTTATATCAAATTAGAAAAGCTCCACTTATACTGATATACCATATCCAATTGATCCCACTGCCAATCAAAATTACAGGATATTAAGAAATCGAACTCATTATCACTACTTAAATGGGATGATTTAAATAAAACCCTTACCTCTGAGCCAACGGGAAAAACCTGCTGCCAGAGGTAGCCATACACTACAGCTGACGATTTTTTCTGGCTTGATTTATGTATGCTTCGACCCTTTTTCCATTTGTTTGATTTATGTCACCAACTCCAAGTATGCTTTTCTCCTTTAATTGTTTCTGCAAATTTTGTAATCCTCAATCCTTTGATACCTGTTTTCTTTTTGATAGAAAAATGTCCGTTAAAAAAATTGCCTCTATTAAGGAATACGGTGTCAGTTGTTCTTCGTAACTACAGATGATATTCATGTTTATTTTGGTTGCAGAAATTCTTCTAGTGAGAATTGTGGTTTTGTGGATGTGGCTAATTGTTGTTTGAGTATTGGGTCAATAACCTTTGCCCTTGGATGGTATTATGTTATTGGGATTTTGGTTTCTGGTGTTTTGTATGTTTAACTTCTTATTCCTTTGATTGATGGAATACACAATTTCAACCAGCCATTAATATTGTTTGTATATATGATTCAAGCCCTTCCCCAGAAGACCAGTTATGATACATCTTATAAGAACTAATTATTTTAGCTATTAGTGGAGTTATTTGAGTTTTCTGTTTACTTAATTTTATGAATGATGATATTCTTGAGCCCACCTAATTAGAATGATCTACACTCCACCTAAGTAGGATGATTTTTTTACACTTCAAAATAGCAATTTAGCAAAATTAAACTTTGTCCTAGATAGCGTTTTTGTTTTGTATTTTCAATGTGAAATAAATCAAGCCAGAAATAAATCCATTCTTATTAACATTCATTGCTCATTTTGCTAATCCAAGATTGCAATATCATTAGATTCTGTGATATTGTCATTGTTTTGTTCTTCCAGATTTTTCATATGGCTCCCGCCTCCCGGAGGTCCAACAAACTTGAAACGGAAACGCCAATTTGTTTCTAGAACAACTCTTATGGGACTGCTTAATAGGGAAAAAGGTATGGGAGGTCAAAATGATACACGAACTCAAAAATCGAAACGAGATGCAAATGCAAACAATCTGAACAGCAGAAGCCAACCCACTTTGTCAAATTTAGCATCTCAGTCTTCCGAAATACCCGAACATGAAACCTCTCCAATGCCATCTGTGGAGAGCATTCAGCATGCATCAAGTGAAGATGCTGCTGCAACAACAGGTAAAATTATTTTATGTGTTCTTGAGTATCTAAAATTTCATAATTATGTACATAAAATTATATATTGTAACATATACATTTATTATTCACGTGTTGTTGTTGGTTCCAAAAAAATGAGTCGAGGCAAATGTTGGGATTATACTGAAAAGTATGTTTTTTACTTTGTATAATCGAAACTGAATTTTCAGACTTATTTACTGAAATAAATTGTTTATCACTGATGCTTTAAATATGATTGAATGTTACATATATTTACTGCATAACTGTTCAATAATTCGTACGTGTTACATTGTAGTTAATTTAGTGATACCAGATCACGGAAGATTAAATTATCAGTCCCTTGTAACTAAAAGTACGCCATTCACGACCTAGATGGGAATGAACAGCCCATCACGGAAGGTTGAGGTGTAAGGCTCAGATTGGTTTGTCTTGACCAAGAGATTACACTAGTGCATGACTGATGCGCTGAATAGGACCTACAGGAGGATAAATTCTTCAGAACTGAACAAGGAAGAATTAGACCTCAGTGGTTCGTTGTTTCTTAACCTTCGTCCCTTAAATAGGATCACGTGGGATTGGTAACTATTGCTTTGACTTATCATGGGTAGCGAATCAAAGAGAGATTCAATACATTTTATCTTGGGCAATATTATTGGTCACATGTGATTGCTAAGATTTAATACGAAGAATCGTGTGCAAGTACGCTTGTTTGATTTGCCCCCTTGGGAGGTTCATAAGCTTTATCATACCAAATCTTGCAAGTGGAATTTGTTTCCGGTATGGATAATAATGTTGAACCGTTCCTTGACCAAGGACAAAAGATATTAATTAATGGAAAGCTATTTCAGTGGCTTGAATTAATTAATGGGCTAGATAATCTTAAACACGGGAAATAATGACCGGGAGCCATATTGACTGTAATATGGGTTAAGATGGATAGTGCAATATTAATTATGTAGTGGGATTAATTAATATTTATGGGCTTGAATTGTATTGTGGCTCAATATTAGATATCCAAGATCCATTAGAAGGTCCAATCTTAATTCTCCTAAAGGCCCCCTGAGTAGCCCAACATATAGTCCATTAACTGAAAAGGTGATTAAAATAAAATAAATATTGTTGCTTAATTTTCCTTGAAATTTTTGAAAATTATGGATGAAGTTGGGAGAAAGATTTTCTTTGAATTTTGTTATGGAATGAAGATATGTATTCTTGGAATACAAGATTATCTCATTAAATTCAAGAAATCTCCCACATGGTTTATCCATATGTATTTTTCGAAAAAGATGAAAATATAGTGGGCAAGAAAGATTTTCTTGTTTTTCTTGAAAAGATATTATGGAAGATATGTATTTCTTGAAATACAAGAATATCTCATAAATTCAAGAAGATCCGAATCTTGAATTCTTGCACACACTAAATTTTCGAAAATCCATACAATAGAGGAAGTGGAATTTTTGTGGAATATTTTAATTATGAGAAAAAGAATATAGGAGATATATTCAAGATTTATTGGTGATCAAGAAAAGTCTTTTCCCACATTGTTTTTCCACTAGAATTTCGACCACCTCCCTCTTATAAATAGGGGATGATTGTTTCATTCCCAAGTACAATTCCATGTGCTGGAAATATTAGCAAATCCACAAAGGTGGTGCAACAAAGTTTATTTTTTCCTTTTGTTAATTGTTCGACGAGTGTCCTTCCACCGGATAGTTGAGCAAGGGCTAAGGGAATACTTGGGAAGTCCTTTTGGTTAGTCCGTCCGACCGAAGTCACTGCCATCCCGAGAGGTACGTTCACGTAAACCCGTAGATTCCGCATGCGTAGGTTTTACGTGGCTTTTTATATGCATGATATGTTGTTGCAATTATTATTTGAATTAATATAGGATTAATTCATGCTAGTAATAATTAATGAATTAAATTTGTATTTAAATATTCACTCCGAATAGATCTGTGCAAATCATTCCCCAACAGCAAAACATCTGGAAAGGGATTATTGAAGTATTTTAATACTAATGGAACTTCAAACACAAGTAACTGATTTGAAAGACGAGCTTGCTGCGCATAATGCAAATTTCACAGCACAACTCTCCGCGCAAGGTGCAACTCTCAACAAACTAATGGCTATGTTCAACGATGAAGAGATGGAATGATAAAGGTTAGCTTCTATTCTTCTATATCTATTTATATAATGTGTATGCCTTCTCCCCCAAACTTGTGTATGTGATATTGGATTATGCATGTGTAGATCCTTTTTTTTTGTGTGTTTTAAAGTAGTGGCGGTGGATTACTGTAGTGTACTGTTTTTTTGGTCATTAGTTTCATGGATTGTTCTTAGTTTGACGTTAGAATCAATAACCTAGTTTTTGAGAATATGATTATGATTTTTCAGTATTTTAGCAGGCACTTGTTTAGAAAAGCTGCCTAAAATTGATTCTTGCTGAATGGTAGTGTTGTCTAATTTGCTTATTGGTGTCGGTAATTGTGTGAACAATAAGACTTGGGGTTTTGGAATTGGAGAATTAACATTAATCACCTAGATAATATTGTATGCATGTATAAAATCTAATTCTGCCCAAAGATTTTGTGGTGATGCCTAGGGAATAAATTATAATTTCATATCCTTGTTTCTGATTTCTTTTTGTTGTGTATCTTTGCTTGAAATTTCTTCATGTGTAAACCTTTTCCTTACAATATTAGGTACAGTTCTCTGTGTACTTATTAGATTTTATTAGGATCTTTTCTTTCTTTATTAGTGTAAATTTAGATGCAGTGTAAAATCTAAATTTAGGGCAGTGGGCATTGTGAATGCCCAATGAGTATAATGTAGTTTTCTTCTTTTTTGCTGCTGTAAAAAGTGAGCAATGTGGTTTGAAAACAAATGATTAATTATCTGTTGCACTTGTGAATTCTATCAGCTCTGGTTTATTGGAATTGAAACTGCATTCTACATCCGTAGTTTGGGAAAAAGTTGTAAAACAGAATTGATAAATAGGTTTTGAAGCCCAAGTTCAATGCTTAGATCTAGGGGGATTCTAATTTGAATAAGGAGAGCCATGAGTTCTGTTTCACTTAAAGAATGACATAAAAGTTCGTATCCGAAGACCCTTTTATCTATTATTGCTGTAATTGGTGGGTGCACCAAATACGGTGGAGCTCACACTTATGTGATTATACTGGTAAATGGGGGTGAAAAGACACAATGTCTCAGTCTTGAAAACCACCGACAAATGTGATGCTGCTTCTCTTCAAGTAAACACACTTAGTCATTTCAAGATGATAAAAGCATATTCCATGTGCACGGTTTACTATAGGCTATAGATGCTGCTTTTATTTGTGTGACACAAACTCTAGAGTGGTGGATGAAGATGATTAATTACAAATATCTAAGTTATAATTTTTAAATTATGTATGCTGCATAATTTTCCGCCTATTGTACTTAACATCACGTTTAGGATATGTATTCATCTGATTCTTAACCGTGTTTGCATTTATGTGATGTATAATCCTTGGTCTTTATGCGAACTTGTTAGACATTTCATTGATTGTACAGTTTGTGCTTTGTTTTCCTTGCTTCGATTTATTTTTGGCATTATTTGCAGCTGACTAGAGTTGAACTAGAAAAGATTCTTAGAAATTTCATTTATACAGATAGTGATTTTAAGCCATATTTGTCGTTGCCTTACTTTTTGGAGCAAAGTACATTCTTCCGGTATTTGCAATCTTCATCAAATCAGATTGCATGCTTTGAATGTATCCAAATATAGGATTAGAACTGTGATTATTATGTATAGTGAAAGCTTTTCTAGAAAAATTTAGATAAATAATTTATGGTAAGTTATGCTTGCTGCTTAAATTAACACCATAACCATGATAAATGTTCTGTCATTATTTGGGATCTTTGAGCATTTATAAGGTATGGATCCTGCTCAATGTAACTTATAACTTTGAAACTAGTGCTTTTAACATATATTCAATAGAATTTCTTCATCTTCATCCACCACTCTAGAGTTTGTGTCACACAATCTAGAGTGGTCATTTATAAACCCACACTACCTGCCTCCTATTCTTAATCCTCCGTATATATAAAACGAAAACCCTGACTTAAGAAACTGTTCTCTTTGTTTTGTGAAGAGATAGGGCAGAATTTTGGTTCAACAAACAAATCTTAATTAATGAGTACTGCTGCAGTGTATGGTATATATAATGTTGATTAGTTAGCATAAGATAGAGTTAAAAAGGTGTGATCAAATATAATCTTTTTCTATGACAAAGAGAGGGAGAGATGTGTTGATGAGTATGGAATTTGTGTCACAACCTATTGGTTCTACCCAACGGGTATTTTATGTTGCTTCTGTGTTTTTCATTCATATCCGTTATTGATAATTTGATATATCCTACAACATTATATTCATTTGATATATTTACACATGACATCAACATTTGAAAATGGCCTACTCTGATTACTTTTCATCTTCTCTTTTTTATAGGAGATATATATTGGATAGAAGATTTCATTATCGTCGTTGGAAGAGGAAGGAACATCATGGAAATAAGTTATATAAAGGACATTTTATAATGCTTTTAGTTTTTTATTTCATCTAATAATAACAAATATTGTTTAACTTTTCAATTTTGCTTGAATGCGTTTTTTTTAATGCAAATTAATTTTTTTTATTTAGTTTTGTTGTGATGTTTTTCTATTACATTTAGTAATTGAAATTAGTTTATCACGGCTTAATTTAATATATAAAATTTAAATAATTCTTTAATAAATTTAATCATTCTAGATTGTCACAATAAGTATTACTTATATGATGAAAAATAATATTGTCACTAGATACTAACTAGTAATGACAATACCATAATTTTTTTAATGACAATTATCATCTTCGTGACTAAACAATATTTTATTATGACAAAAAAAAAATTGTCACTATTTTCACATTTTTAACGACGCAAAATATTTGTCACTAGATACTAATTAGTAATGATGATATATGATGCCACTATACCATAGTGTTTTTAATGACAATTATCATCTTCGTCACTAGATAATATTTTATTATGACAAACATATTTTGTCACTATTTTCACATTTTTAACGACGCAAAATATTTGGTCACTGTAGCCTAAATTTTTGTGACAAATTGTGTTGTCACTATGTTTCGAAAAAAAAAATTGTGTATAATAAAATATTTGTCGCTCTAGTGTAATTCTTTCTTGACGAAAATTTTGAAAAAATGACAAAATTTATGTTGTCACCGTATCTAAACTTTTAGTGATGGTTATCGTACTCGTCACTAAATATTATATTATCCCGACAAAAATAATTTGTCACCATTTCCCCATCATTTTGTGACAATAGAACTTTTGTCACGAAATGTAACTTATTGGTGACAAATTATTTCGTCATTATACATGTACATAAATTGTGACAATCATCATTTCGTCACGACATAAATCAAATTGTCATGTAAAGATAAACTTGTAGTGACGAAACACCATATTCAATGACGAAATTTGAAGCCAAATGTGAATGTTTATTTGTCACTATAGATGGAATGATATAGCGACGATGACTTTTAGCGTCATCAAAAGATAACTTTAGATGACGAATTTAAATAACGTCACATTTACCTAATAGGACGCACTTTAGGTGACGTTCTTTGTGACGAAAAAATTTCGTCATCAAACACCTTTTATGACGAAAAATGATGCTTTTATGACGAAATTTATCGTCACGATTTATCAAATTTCTTGTAGTGCTAGAAATAAGTAAGCAATAAAGAGGAATTAATATAATTAATTAAATTGTCAAAACTACCATGAATAAATTATGTAAAAGATAAAGGGTTGAGATTGATGGTTGAAGATCCAACGGCCCAAAAAAAAGAGCGGGAAAACTAATATGAAAATTCGTAAAAAAAATTGTAAAAGAGAATAGCTAGTTAATCGGAATGATGAGTGAATTAAAAATATGCGAGGCATATATTTATAGGTAGATTAATTTGTAATTATTAAATATTAGACGTATAATTAGCATCAACCATTAATGAAAAGACAAAAACTTGTGTGAACCTGAGTTCACCGTGAGCTCGGTTTTTAAAGTATCACTGTTATTCATAAAAACTCACTGATTTGCACAAAAACTATCACTATTAAAAAATACATTATATTTTTAAAAAGTAAAAATTTTTGTGCGTAACAGTGATAGTTTTTGCGCATAACGGTGATAGAGTTAATGTATAGACCTGGTTCACATGAGTGTTACTCTAATGAAAATCATTAATACCAAATAATTAGTATATAGAAGATTTAAATATATAATAATAGAAATTATGTAATAAATTATAAAAATAAATTACTATATATAACTTATCACAGAATTGCAAGAATTTGAAATGGAGGCACCACATGCATTTGAAAAGATTCACAAATAATATATAGAAGATTCTAATAGAATAGATGGAGATTGTTCCATTGCACAAGTTTTTTCTTTTTATTTACTTTCTTCATCTTACAAATATAGGGGTTTTTTTTACGTGTATCAAATTATAATCATTTATGAGTAAGTGTCCGATACTCCGGTAAAATTTATTCGTAATATAAAATTTATATTATTACATCATCGATTGATATAATTGCATTTATAAACTAAAATTAAGATCACTTACCTATTGATATGATTACACTTGTAAACTAAAATTAAGATCACATAATTAATTGTTATTAATATTACTTTATAAAAATAGTGGTATCAATTTATAATTATAACGGTATCAGTTTCATATATAATGAACAACTTTCATAGAAGAAGTGTTTGTGATCATTTATATATTAAAAGTATGAAAACTGTTTTAACTTTAATATACCTTATTTTATGTATATTGGTATAATTATGTTTATTAATTTAAATGAAATCTTTATTTTTATGATGAATAAATTAGTAATTTTTTAAGTGGAATTCAGATTTCTAAATACAATAATTAATATTTTATTAATTTATACTCCCTCCATTCCAGAAGACTTAACACACTTACTTTTTGCTCGTTTTAAGGTGGGGTATGATAGTCTTATCCCTCCTCTGTCATACGCATTTTTTAAAATTATTTATAATTTCAAATAGTAATAAAAAATTCGTTCGCTAAAACACGAGTGGAACAGTAACTGTGCAAAGTTTTTCGGGACGGAGGTAGTATAAAATAGTAAATATGACTATTTTGTGGGATGTGGAAATTATTTCATTGTTTGGTTAAAGCTACGTATCAAAATATCGGGATATCATGGTCTATGGGTGATTAAATTCCCAGTTTTATGGAATGGATTATTATTCAAGGTCAAATAGTTTAACAACTGATTATTTATTGTTTTAAATTAATTAATACAAGGAAAGACTACTTCAATTCATTGCCAAAAGGGATCGAAATTGGGTCTTTCATTCAATTGAGAAGCCCAGTGGTCAAGTGGGCTAAGGCACCTGGTTGATTGCAAATAAGAACTTAGTGTGACCTATGTTGTCATTCAATGGTAGTTTTAAACTGTAATCTCTATTTAGCAATGAATAAGTGGATTTAATTTCCCAGGTTTGACCATTTCTAAGGTACAAATTCACAACCCAAGTGAGTCTAAGGTATAAAGTAATTTTATTTTGGCTCTAAGGTACAAAATGATTTTATTTTGGCTCTAAGGTACAAAAATATGATTAAAAAGTCTAAGTTGCCCTTCTATCCGTTTTCTACACTTCTGACACGTTTTTTGTACTTCTGACACATTTTCTGCACTTCTGACACATTTTGGAGTGCAATTTTTTTAATTTTCTGCACTTTCGTCTTTTATATTACACTTTTTATTTGTTGCAATTTTTATATAATTTAATTTAAATTTCAGATTTTATAAAATTTGTATTTTGAATCTGCACTTTCCCAAAATGTGTACTTGATCAAAACAAAAAAATAAATTATAAATACATAAAAAAATGAGATAAATGGTATTTTTGGTATAAATTGTATTTTAGAGTCACTTTAAAGATATTTTGTACCTTAGAGTCTTTTTGTTAGAAACTTTGTAGTGGAGTATCATTAATTCTTTAAAGTATCTTTTTAGTTTCAATCACCTCTCCACAGTTTCTTCAATATTATGGTATTTAATCAAGTATTATAAAGACTGGTTATGCATCTCCAAGTACAGATAAAAAAATTGAGCAGTAACTACCAAGCCAAACCCGAAAATAGCAACAAATTCATCAACAATCGAATATTTCTTTTATTTGGACAACATTTTAACCAGGGCAATACACGCGTGGGAATCACTCTGAAGAATGCATCATAAACACAACAAACACAAATGGCATATGGCGATAACACAAGCAGACAACGAAACAAAGCTAACTCGATATTTCAATAATTTCATAACCTTTCTCAATTGATGTCTTCACTGCATCCAAAACGAGTTGTGTCTTCCTGCTAAAGGTTGGCCACTTCTTCTCAGGCTTCGCCCCATCAAATTTGACGCTTCCAACCAGTCTTGAAAGCTATGTCACCAGAAAAGCTTCTTGAGGAAGGTCAGTCGTCACAGTGTGCTCACTCGGTTTTGGGTCCCACCCAGTAACGAGCTCATTGAATCCAGATTTAACAGCAGTGGAAAACGAGGCCTTGGTCTCCTCGAACGGGATTACAAAGTCATGAAGCTTTAAAGTCCCATTTGTTCCAACTATTACCACATCCATTGTCAAGTTGGCAAGGAAAGAGCAATTGAAGGTGGCAGTCTTTCCATCTTCCCAATGCAAAGAAGCACTGCAAGCTGTAATAACTCATGCACTGTTGAAAACTGTTCCACGTAATGCGAGGACTGTTTTGGGCAGCTCGAAATCAGCTGCCCACAGGATTGACCGGGCACAGTACCACCCTGTATCGCCGAGTGCACCAAGAGCATCGAGATCTGGCTTAACACGAATGTCGTTCTCCAGAAAATCAGATTTTGCAGCAAAGGTAAAGCAGGATTGCACCTGGTGAATAACAAGAAAATCGAGTTAACTTATAATCATACAACATGCCAACAAACATTTACCATTCTAGAGAATAATCTTTTGCAAGAAAATTGCCTACTAAGATGCTTTTAGGAATTCAACCACTATACTAAATAAAGCCGCAAAGTTATCCTCGAATAACCAGTAAAAGGCATATTGCGACAGGGTGCTTTTAGAAGCTGAAAATCAAGCCAAATTCTTTAAACCACAAACACTTGGGTGATACAAAATTATTAGATACAACCATCAGCAGATAATTCTCTAAAGACCACCAATTATGTATAACTATTATCCCTTTAGTTATTGCCTAATTATCTCAGTAAAATGAACACACACAAAACAGAGTATCGTTTCCCCTTAATCAAATTCCCGTTGACCTCTGTCTCTTTCATCGATTGCTAATCAGATTGCATATGAACTCAATTTGAGTAAATCATTTGCAAACTCATAACTAAATCTATTCATCACCAAACCAACCACGAAAGCTCATCAACAGAACAAATTCTTCATAACAAAACCAATCAAATTGAACAGAAACCCTAAAATCAAGTAAACCAAACAGATAAAAGTTCACATACAGCTTTGAGTTCGCCAAAATTGGACGCATCGGATAGAAACTCCCTCATCTTAGCAGTCCTGGGGTGGTGCACCCACATGGTAGCATCAATAAACTGCACCCCATTGGATTCACACGCTTCGAGAATCACATCGAGCTCCGCAACATTCAAGGCAACAGGCTTCTCCAAGAGCAGGTGCTTCTTCTTCTGTGCGGCGAGGACTGCCCACTTGATGTGCATACTCGTCGGCAACGGCACGTACACCACGTCCACTTCCGGATCGTCCAATACGGCGTCGTACGAGCCGTATATTTTGGCGGAGGCGGGGAATCCATTATCGGCGGCGAATTTAGCGGCTTTTTCGTAGGTTCGGCTGCCGACGGCGTGGAGAATGGAATGGAATCCGACGGTTTCATTTTATTTTCTTTTTTTATTTGTTGCCATGTCAATATAAATACAAATTTGTTTTCTTTTTTCTTATATTATTGTTAATAAATAAATATTTAATGTGACTTTGAAGTATTATTTGTCTTGTAATTAATAAAAAAGATGAATTTTTTTAACTAATGTAAAAATTAATTTTGATGGATAGAAAAAAATGAGACATATTAAGAAGTACATATTTAATTATCCAAAATTGAGTTTCCGCGTATAAATTTTACCTTTAATTAAGTGAATCGATGGATCGATGTCATTTTCTATCATTAAATAGTACTTAAATAAATATATTCATAGACAAATATTTGTAGCACCAATAGTAGTATACAATTTAATTGTATTTTAAAATTAAATGAGATACTTTTGTAAAAGGTACTAGTAAGTTAGTATTAATGTTTTTTGCTAAAAAATAACAATAAATAATAATTTTTGCGCATGTGAAACTGTTGCACCCAAATACAGTATTAATTGTATTAATAATATAATGTTATACATAGTACTTCTTTTTATTGAACAAATTACTCATATTTGTAACAAACTATAATCTGCAAGAAATCGTCTATGCTCTTTTAACGAACCCAATATTGGACTACATCATTTCAAAAGTCAATCATATTAAAAATCAACCATACAAATTTAATAGTATGTAGCAATTTTAAAATTGTCAGTTTTACCATAATAATCAATAAATTTATCATTTGTTCAAATAGCTTATGTTTATGCAAATGCTCACGTGACTAAATAAATTGGGGGTACCTTATCTTGTTCGCACATCTGTCAATTTATGATTGCGTTTCTCAAAAGAAACGTGAAGATTCGCATGGCTGCTGCCAGACTTTTCCAAACATTTCACAATTGTCCAAACCACATAATTTTTACTACTGAATATAATTACAATGTTCTCTTTTTCAAGGTTTGAATTAATAAGCAGATTATGTTACTTTTGTAATTTATTTTTAATAACTCGATATCTGACTCAATAACCGACTAATTTGAGGTATCAGAACCCACCGTTTACTAATTAAGGCTCCACTTCAAGTCAAAACAAAACTTTGTATGAATTGGTCCATCATTACTTTCGTATTGTTTAATTTTATCTAACTTTTCTTTTGCTATTAGTTATTCAGGATCAGAATTTTGAGTTTGAATTCAAAGTTAAAACATGGAAGGAAGTTCATAAACTCATCTTGATTATGATTATGGAGTGTCAAACAATATCTCATATCGAATAAATATGAAAGGATGATCGAGTTTATAAGGATGAACAATATTTCTATTGATATGAGATCTTTTGGGGAAAGGCCAAAAATAAATCAGTGTCAGCTCGGCCCAAAGTGAATAATATCATACCAATGCGAAGATTTAAGTCCATCCAGAGTCCTAACTCTAATATCAGAGTCATGGTCCTAGATGAACGATGTGGAGGAGTTCTGAGGTATCGAACAAAAAAATAAAATAAACAGTGTACGACAAGTCTTTGTGAATTAGGCGAGGTTGACCTAGATAAAGTGGGTCGTTCGAGGTGAGGCTCGGTGATCTTTGTTTGAGGGGAGGATTGTTGGGGGTGTCAAATAATATTCCATATCGAATAAACATGAGAAGATCATGGGGTTTACAAAGAATGGACAATCTCTCTAATGATATAAGGACGACAAGTCTTTGTGGACTAGCTAGGCAAGGTTGACCTAAATAAACCGGGTCTTTTGCAGTGAGCCATGGTGAAATGGTGAGGTCTCTGTGGGATTAGCCGTGGTTAACTTAGATAGAGTGGGTCATTCGAGAGGAGGCTTGATTGTTGATCATTATTTGAGGAGGGATTGTTGGGATGCCAAATAATATCCTACATTGAATAAACATGGGAAGACTTTTGGGAAAGTCAAAAAATAAATATGTCTTCTAATTTCCAAAGTTTTAACAATATCATCCAATACGGAGATTTGGGTTCATCCCGGATATTACTAACACATGATATGTAATCTACCAAAGTACTTACTGAATAAATCTCAATCAGGTTAGACAGTATGAACACTAACGATCAGTTAAGCATCATCTATTATGCTGCTTCTAGTAATAACAACACCAATTAACTACTTGCCTAATTGGTTAATCTGGAAGAAACCAATTTTTTATACCGACAAGATTAATTGCACTCAACTTGAAGCTCAAATTAGTCAAACATTAGGACTGTTTATAATATAAAACAATTCAAATTAATTCTTAAAAAAAAAACAAATATTTATTAAATTTAAAAAGTGGTTTAAATTAAACTCGTATAACTTCAACGAGAACATCCCATTAGCTTAACAGAATTCTACTTTATTAACTTGAATTATTTAACCTTTTTACTCATTCCAACATATTTTTTTAACCCACTAAAGTTGACCCGTATTATACCCTGAATAGATTCAAATGTCCATTAATTAAAGACAAAGTTGATGACTCTTTGTCTAACTTCACCTACCTCTTGTGAATTGTGATCGATAATTAATAAAACGAAGAAGAAGAATTGTCAAAAAGGATAAATTTTAAAGTTGATAGAAATCAAGGGAACCAGCTGTAAAATGGTTCATTAATTCAAAGTATTGAATAATTCAACCTAATTTCCGTCGTTGAAAATGAAACCATCTTCTTTTCAATTCCAAAACAAGCAAAACTACTCATCGTGATATTTATTTCCTCGAAGCAGACATCTTTGTTTTCTTCACTTGCCTTTTCTATATAAATACTTCGAGTATTTACAGAAAAAAAAAACATATGTACCACACTCAAACCCAAAAAAAGAAAAAAGAAACATCCTATATATAATTATCTCGCAATTAGCATATAGTGGCAAATTTGAAATAAATCGTTGAGCATGAAGTTATTAATCCTGTATTTTACGTTACTTCTTCTCCTATGTGGCTTCATACCAAACCATGCAATGGTCCATCGACACAGATTTGTGGTAAGTATATTTCCATAGCTTCAATTCTTCAAGTTGCAACTTTCATATTTTTTGATAAATTGGGTTTAAATCCACTGCTTCAACACCTATTTTAAGTTTCTCTTGTCTTTAATATTATTTGCACAATTTTTACCGCATAAAGTAAAACAAGAAAAATTCTACAATCATGATCCAACATTTAACGTGCATCCTTTTTTGGTTCCATAATATTATAATATATATATACATTGAGTTCCACCTCAAATATATATATCCATTTAATTGATATAGGTTACAAAGAAAATACTATTTTTAAAATTATTTTTATATAATAGTTACAACGGTAATATAACATGTCGGGGACGGGGAGTCTGGCATTAGAACGTATCATGTATCAGACATGATATTTTTACAAATTTTAATAATATTTATGAAGGTTGAGCTAGTATCATAAAAATCTGAAAATGTTCTTATATAATATATATAAATAAATGATTTTTTTTGGTATCAAATAAATGAAAATTATGACTATTCAATATTCTAAAATCTCTTAACACTCGGGGCCTACTTTTTTTTTTTTTTCGTCCGTCCCTTATCAATTTTTATGCTTTAAAATGACAAAGTATTTCACAATCTACATCCTACAATCTTCACCCTTTAAAAAAGTCAACAAAACACTAATTATTTTTTTAAAAAATTTATATGCAAAAGCAAGTGTGCATATTGGAGGGAACGAAGGGAGTAATTGAAAAAAAAAAAGCCGTTGTCATTGTCAACCTTTTTGTTACGTGTTAAGTAACTAATCATAGCTACATGTTGCGTGTGAACATAGAGGCTCTTTTTCAATGGAATTGTCAAATCAGAGAGCAACTAATCATAAAAAAATAAAACGTCACTATATTTTTTATTTTCATGCAGGAAAACAATTAACATTTGTGAAATATAATATTTAATTTGCAGGTGCAAGACACTCCTTACGCAAGATTGTGCAGCAACAAGACCATATTAACAGTAAATGGACAATTTCCAGGGCCAACTTTATCTGTGAGAGAAGGAGATACACTTGTTGTCGATGTTATTAATAATGCACGCGAGAACATAACCATTCATTGGTAATTTATCATTTTATATTATTGAATATATACTTTACCAAATAATTTTGTCATTTTTATAGTGTAATTTTGTTACATGTAGGCATGGAGTGAAGCAACCACGATACCCATGGTCAGATGGGCCCGAGTACATAACCCAGTGCCCGATTCGACCAGGAACGAATTTTAGCCAAAGGATCGTGATGTCCGATGAAATCGGGACTCTGTGGTGGCATGCTCATAGCGATTGGTCGCGTGCTACTGTATATGGTGCACTTATCGTGTACCCTAAGAAGGGGGCCAGTTACCCCTTCCTTAGGCCTGCCAGAGAAATTCCAATCATTTTAGGTAATAACAGAGTAACACTTGTGTGCACCAGTTACGTAATATTGTTCAATATAAATAATTAAAATATCATTCATTGAAAATCACTAATACTATTTAGTGAACCGTTCACTAAAACCAACTACTATTCAGTGAAAACATCTAATATTGTTAAAAAACACACACTGGGTGCAACCGGTGTACGAGCATTTGCCAATTTATATAGTTTAATTAATTAATTAAAAGTTATTAGATCTACATGTAAGGAATATAATGTAATGCAAATGCAGGGGAATGGTGGAAAAGTGATATACAAGCAGTGGTGAATGATTTTATTACAAGCGGAGGTGGCCCAAATAGGTCGGATGCTGTCCTAATTAATGGTCAACCTGGCGATCTGCATCCATGCTCAAGCGCAGGTAATAAATACTACTCTCTTTGTCCTAATTTTGATTATCCGCTTTCCATAAATAGTCGTCTTAATTTTGTTTATTTATTTTTAAATAAAACAATAAAGCAACATTCAATATTATTTAATACTATTATTTCTCCACCAAACCCACTTTACACCATTTAATAATATTATTTTCCTCCATCAAATTTACTTTATCCACTTTACACCATTTAATATTATTATCTCTCACTTTTTCTTACTCTCCGTGTCTACAGTAAATGGATAATTAAAAATATGATGGAGTGAGTACTATATTGGATGTGTTATTTTTAAAATTTATCATTTTAAAAAAAATGAATTTATATATGTTCTTGTATTATTCGATCATCTATATTTAAAGAAAAGGACAATACTATAGGCATTTTAATGATTTTATATGTCGAAATACTACTAGTATATGATATGGAAATCATCAAAAACTCGTCCGCTATTCTTTTAGAATAGGGGGCCCTAGTTACCGATTTTCTTTAGCTTAATTGGCTTAATTTCATAGATGAACTGAGAAATTCCTTTCTTTGAAATGTCAACAAAGCTCATCTTAGTCAATGTTATTCGCAGCCATTAGTCCATATATATTAATACAGTTGGTGTGACATTTAACCGAATTCGAATCACAAAAAGTGGATGCATTTACATCCCAAATCTATCTCAACGACAAATCACTAGTTATCCTGTCAAAGAAAAGGAACATTAATTATCCCAAGACTGTATGCACCAAATGCACATTGAAACTCAGATATATTTTTTAAACATGCAACGTGTTTATCAAGATGTAAACATTTATTTCACAACACAAAATCGTGTTTTAGTGCAACAATGTTTGATATTTAAAAAACGACTTAAGAAGCAAGACATGCTTTCTATTGCATAAGAGAATTGCTCTTATCACAATTTTGAACATATGAACACATATATGCAGATACATTCAAGCTAAGTGTGGATCAAGGGAAGACCTACCTACTTCGAATGATCAACAACGCAATGAACAACATCATGTTCTTCAAGATCGCCAACCACAACTTCACCGTCGTCGGATCAGACGGAGCCTACACGAAGCCCTTCACGAGCGATTACATCGCAATAGCTCCGGGTCAAACCATAGATGCCCTCTTACAAGCCAACCAAAACCCTAGCCATTACTACATGGCTTCTACGGTTTACAACACCGCCGGAGATGCAAATCTCAACCCCACAACCGCCATAGTCGAGTACACCGGAAACTACTCCGCCCCCTCGTCTCCCATCTTACCAAACCTCCCGCCTGTGACGGCATACAAACAGATCGATCCAACTTCACCGTGCGCCTAAGAAGCCTAGCGAGCAAAGAACATCCCATCGACGTCCCTCAGAACGCCGATACGATTTTTTTCTTCACTCTTTCGGTGAACGCAATCCCGTGTCCCCTCGATGCCCCGTGTCCAGGATCGTTTGGGCGCCCGATTCAGAAAGCAAGTATCAACAACATAACATTTGTGACACCACGGATCGACATTCTTGAGCTTATTATAATCGGACAGGGGGGGTTTTACGGAGTAAATTTTCCGAGAAACCCAACTAATCCGTTTAATTACAGTTCGGACATTCAACTTTTGTGGGTACCTCAGAACGGGACGGAAGTGAGAGTGATCGAGTACAATGCCACGGTGGAACTCGTGTTCCAAGGAACGAATCTTCTTGGTGGGGCCTACCATCCCATGCACTTGCATGGATATAGCTTTTATGTGGTGGGGCAAGGGAATGGGCTCTTCGATAGGGAAAGGGACCCACAGAACTATAACCTTGTGGACCCACCTCTATCAAAACATTGCGATTTCGGACAGAATGGGTGGACAGCGATTCGATTCCAGGCTAACAATCCAGGTACATAACTGCAATTTAAATTTCCAATTACTCAATAATTCTTGTTACACAATATATGACATAGAATGAGAAAAAAAAAGGTTTTTTGATCCCATAATTTTTCTATAATTCGTTTTTCGTCCCAAAAGATTTTAAATATCCATTTTTTTGTCCCATAATTATCCCTTTTTTTTTTTTCTTCAGGAGTTTGGTTTTTGCATTGCCATTTGGAGCGTCATGTTAGTTGGGGAATGGAAATGGCGTTTATTGTTCGGAATGGAAATACTACAGATTCTAGGATATTGCCTCCACCACCGGATATGCCTAGATGCTGATCATGATTGTGAAGCATATATTTGAACCTGATAATAACAACATTTTTTTCATCTATTGTTAATTTATTATATATATACTTGAATATTTAGTGTGATTCATCAATCCTTTAGTACTTTAGGGGACGACCTGAAAACACAATTAATCAGGAAATAAATTAAATGAATAGTTAAATAAGTGTTTGCTTTTGTAATAGATGCATGTATAAGTATTTACTGTATTATTGGTTTAATTAATCACGATGTTTTTACAATATTTATTATTGGAGTTTGGCCAATTACTTTTGTAATTTACTGGAGAATAAAAGCATTGAAATGATTATTGCGATGTTGAAAGTTATAATGTTTTGAAATATTACCAAAGCAATATTTATTCAAGCAGAAACAGGGGTATAAGAAACAAGGAACGTCTAGTTTTGATATCATCTACTCAGTGACGGACCCAGAAATTTTACCGAGGGGTGCCCAATTTATAACATAGTGTAGCTAAATGCACTTTAGAATTTTTATATATTTTCGAAAATTATTTGGACTAAACATCTTTATATTAACAGAGTCGAATACATTTATATGTATATTGAAAATGTGAATTATACATATTCTTTCTCTATTTTGTTACCCCTTTCTCACCTAAAAATAAACATTTTATTTATAGAATGTTGATTTTTACAAGGATTAGTAATAGTGGTGTACATTGAACATGATGCACATAATACTTTGTTTAAAGGAGACAGACATTCGTATGAGATGGTTTTATATATGATATATGGTATAATCTATAACATAAATAATACTCATCCTTCCAAAATATTAGAGCGTTAATACACAATTTATGCTTCGTCTTACTATGAGACTGTCTCATACAGATGTATCTTAATTATAAGTGTAGATATATATATAAGAAATTCAAGTGGGGTCAGGGGGGCCCAGTGACCCCCCTGACCCCAAGGTAGGTCCGTCACTGCATCTACTACACTATCCAGAAAGGGAGAAAAAAAAAAGGGACAGGTTTCTAAAGATCAAAGAATTTCCATCATTCCAAATAAATATTTTATGTCAAATAATTTAATGGTGAGAAAACTGGTACGAATGTGGATAACAAGACGAGAACCTAAAAACAAATTTCATCTCTTCTAATTCTATTTGATGATTGCAGAGAATAATTTTCAATTCTATGTGATGACGTGGCACAATATTGATCTTTGATATAGGTAAATTAAGGAAATGAAGAGAACCTTTATGAAAAGGGTCAAAACGAGACATGGAAATTTTTTGGGGCTGCTGGAGATTTTTCCAAACACGTCACGTGTCAAAATCATATTTTAGCTTTGCCTTTTTAACATTAATTTGTCTTTGTTTTAAGGTTCATTAATCAGATTATGATTATTTATTACAGTCAGATTGCGAAGTATAAATAGTGAAATCGAGCTTGAAATCTCGTCCTGATTTTGAGTTGCTGTGATGTAAAACTTGTTCACTGTGAAACTGATTCTTTTTTTATAGGCATGATCTTGCAGTTATAATTATTAATACATTTTTATAATATAAGTCACATTATTCAGTTATCACTACTAATACTTCATATTGTAATATAAGTCACACCCTTCAGTATTATAAATAATATATTTTATAATAAAAAGTCACAACATCCAATTATCACAACTAATACCTTTTAGTAATATAAGTCACACTCCTTAATCAGTTTCACAGATTCTTGTGTGAAACTAGTTCACCCTTTGCTACATAAATTCGACTGTTACTCGAGCTCAATTCATATTTGCTCAATTCGATCCTCCAAATTTTTTTAAATGTTATTTTAATATTTTCTTCCTCATTATCTTATATGTACTCTCAATATGGTTATTTAAAATTTTAGATTTTCTATAATTTTGATGTGTGAATAATTTTCCAGTCAATATTAACTATTGTTAAAAAATATTTAATTATGTTAACTAAGATTTTTGTTAAAAAAAATATTCATAATTTGTCTGAGGGGGTTTTAGTTGAACTAATTAATAATACTGCTGTTAAAGAATTAATATAAATGAAATTTCATATTTTTCATGAATTCGAGCTTTGAAATGAGAAAAAAAAAATTAGTTCATGGTTTCAGAACCAGAGACCTATTGTCAATTCCCGCTCGTCTACTTTCCTTCCCAAAGGATAGAGGTGTCAACACACGAGTAAATAAAAGTGTAAGAGAATTAATATAAATAAATTGATTACACATTGAGGTGAAAATCCAACACACACAAGTAAAAAAGAATGTTTGAGAATTAATATAAATAAATTGATTACACATATTTCTATAAATTCAAAATTTTAAATTAGATAAAATTATTTCCACGTTGGTATGTGTTTAAAATGCGATGACAAGTAATTGTCAAAAGGGAAAATTTTTAAGGAAGTCGTTGATCATCGATGTAAAATACAACAAGCAACATAAAATGGTCCAATTCAAAGTATTGGAAAATTCAAACATATAATGATGTGTAGTAAATAAAGAAACCCCCAGCAACTCAATTCCAAACCATGCAAATTAACGCACTAATTGAAAGAATTTCGTCTCATCTAAAAGTTTGAATTTGTAAAGGGGGTGAAATTAATTCGTTTATTTAATTTCTCTAACACTCTCTCTTACTTGTGGGCTTAATTCTCTTACTCCATCATTTTGGAGAGACCCATCGAATGCATAATTTAATATGGGTGGAGTTCTTTTCATAAAAAATCTAACTCAAAATATGGCGTGAACCGAAAAAGCTCGATCACTGAAAAGAATTTCGTCTCACCTAAAAATTTGAATTTGTAAAGAGATGTGAAATTAATTCGTTTATTTAATTTTTCTAACACTAATCATGAATATTTTTCTACGAATTTTCTTGACTTCATAAATCTATATAAACAAACATGGGATATCTGCGCAAAACATAATCAATTCCACATTCCAAATATCAAAGAGCATAAAAACATCTAATTTATTGAGCATGAAGGTGCTCATCTTGTATTTTACGTTGTGTCTTCTCTTACGTGAGTTTGTACTCGGTCATGCAATGGTCCATCGTCACAAAATTTGTGGTAAGTATATATGAATGTACTTCCAGTTTTATAAATATATATATATATATATATATATATATATATATATATATATAGATATATATACACGCTCCATCATGATAATTTACCCAAAAATATTAATCCCTTCGTCTCATACTCGGACATTTACTATTCATATAGTATTTAATATAAAAAGTTGTTTATTAATTTTTAAGTGAAAAAATGATATTTTATTAAGAACATTTCAAACAAGTTTAATTTGTTGATAAAGTGATACATGTATATTTTATGTGGGGATTAGTGGTATGTGCAGTAAATAAAAGATGTTTGGCGGGCCCGAGTTAGAATGAATATAATAACTTTATGCTATTTATGAAAAGAGTATGGATTAAAATGAAAAATATCCAATTGTTTATGTAACGGAGGAAGCTAGTACTCAAATTTGATAAGTATATATTAAATCAATACGCATATATTTAAGAATAATATATTAAAATTTCACATACAATAATACATTTAAAATCATTATACTCTTAGTAAATATATATCTTTCTCAGCAGAATTAAACATTTATTTATGTATTTTAATAATTTAATTTTAGAAAAAATGTAATTAACTTTGCATTAAAAATTATAAAACGTCGTGTAATTAAATTTAAAATGAGATGATGAATGGTCAAAACATTATTTAATTTATAATGACATGAAGTTGGAGGGTTAATATATAAATATGCATCGTGAATTGTCATGATTCAAAATATGTGATTACAAAGATTGTTCAAATTTTCGACAAATGCAATGAAAATTGTCATTGTGCTACATAAGTAAAAATTTAAAGGGAAAATTGTATTTTTTTTTCCTATAACTTTGATCCATTTTGATCGTAGTCCTACTAACTTAGAGAAAAAAAAGTTTTTTGATCACATAACTTATCAACTGTCCATTTTTCGTCCCAAAAAATTTAAATGTTCAATTTTAGTCCCATAACTAAATTGATTGTCCAAATTTGGTCTCATTTTTGCCGAAAAAATGCGAATAACGTCGTTTTAATGACGTGTAAGTCACGTGTCGATAAAATTTGGGGGTTCTTTATATTCTCGATGACGTGGACGCTGACTATTTATTTCTTTTTATTTTTTTACGTTTTTCAATCAATTAAACTACACATGTGTAAATAATCTAAAAAATATAATTAAAACTAAGGGGGTTGTATTCAATTGGGATTCTATTGGATTTTTTTTTTACTTTAAAAAATTTGTGGATTTAGAAAATCCATAGACTACATGCAGAGTTTGGCTGACTTTTTTTATTGATTTGCATGGATTTTTATAGACTTGACAGGATTGTGGAATACACTTTTTTTATTGATTTACATGGATTTCTATAGACTCCGGCACTGGAACTATTGATGCAAATGTTTATGGAACACACTTATATATATAAAAAAATATTCAAATTGGTTAGAAAAAATACCAAAATATATTAGTTCCAAAAAAATACATTATTATTCATCATTATTATCCTCATCTTCATTTCCATCCCGATTTTTTAAGAATTTTTAAAATCCGTATTGAATACCTCATAATTTTTAAAGACTTTTGAAAACCCGAATTGAATACCCCCAGACTTTGAAAGTCTAAAAAAATCCTACAAACTCCACAACCAATATACCCCCTAAAATTTCAAATCTATAAATGTAAGAACAATTAAAAGACTATTTAAAATCCGTATTTAATCTCTCAGAATTTTTAAAGACTTTTGAAAATCCGAATTGAATACCCTCATAATTTGAAAGTCTGAAAAAATCCTACAGACTCCACAACCAATAAAACCCCCTAAAATTTCAAATATATAAATGTAAGAACAATTAAATTTTACCGGCACGTGACTTGCATAAAATCGAAAATGACGTTTTTTCCAATTTTTCGGTGAAAATGGGACCAAAATTGAACAATCCATTTAGTTATGGGACTAAAATTGGACATTAAATTTTTTTGGGACGAAAAATGGACAGTGCATAAGTTATGAGACCAAAAAACTTTTTTCCTCTACTAACTTACGCGTTTTGATCTTGATCATGTCACTTTATAAAATTCAACTTTTTCGTCTTGTTACCTGCTACTTATCTGCAGTAGCAGGTGATAGGGTTAAAAAGTCGAACTTTTCTAAGTTATAGGACTAAAATCAAAATTCGTAAATTATTACGGATTCTTATCTTGGTCCTGTAACTTTATAAAATTCGACATTTTAGTCCTGTTACTTGCTACTGCAGGTCACTAGCAGGTGACATGACGAAAAAATTGAATTTTGTAAAATTATAGAACCAAGATCAAAAAACGTTAGTAGGATCATGATCAAAATTGTTCAAAGTTAGCAGGAAAAAAAAAATATCCCCAAATTTAAATCTCACAATATTCTTTCCAATAACGTAAAATAAGATTTTTCATGCAGAAAATAAAGATTGTTTTAACATTTGCAGTTGAGAGATCAAGATATTGAGCAGTAACTACTAAGCCAAACCCGAAAATAACAACAATCTCCTAAACAATCGAATAGTTATTTTATTTGGAAAACATCTTAACTAGGCAATGAATCTTGATATACAAGTGGGACTCGCGCGAAAGAACATAGCTTAAACACAACAAACACAAACAGCATACATAGATTACACAAGAAAACAACGAAACAAAGCTAACTCGATATTTCAACAATTTCATAACCTCTCTCAATTGATGTATTCACTGCATCCAAAACAAGTTGAGTCTTCCTGCTAAACATTGGCCACTTCTTCTCAGGTTTCCCCCCATCAAATTTGATGCTTCCAACCAGCCTTGAAAGCTCTGTCACCAAAAGAGCTTCTTGAGGAAGGTCAGTAGTCACAGTATGCTCCGTCGGTTTCGGGTCCCAAGCAGTTGCGAGCTCATTGAACCAAGATTTCACAGCAGTGGTAAACGAGGCCTTGGTCTCCTCGAATGGGATTACAAA
Organism: Stenogyne calaminthoides; assembly: GCA_037126765.1. Lineage (NCBI taxonomy): Eukaryota > Viridiplantae > Streptophyta > Magnoliopsida > Lamiales > Lamiaceae > Stenogyne > Stenogyne calaminthoides. The sequence continues at coordinate 31,205,130 of JBBCBC010000022.1, read as the reverse complement.
GTCATGAAGCTTTAAAGTCCCATTTGTTCCAATTATCGTCACATCCGTTGTCAAATTGGCAAGGAAAGAACACTTGAAGGTGGCCATTTTTCCATCTTCCCATTGCAAAGAAGCACTGCAAGCTGTAATAACTCCTGCACTGTTGTAAACAGTTCCATGTAATGCAAGGGCAGTTTTGGGCAGCTCAAAATCAGCTGCCCACAAGATTGATCGGGCACAGTACCACCCTGCGTCACCGAGTGCACCAAGAGCATCGAGATCTGGCTTCACACGAATGTCGTTCTCCAGAAAATCTTCCTTTGCAGCAAAGGTGAAGCAGGATTGCACCTGGTGAATAACAACATGAGAAATAAATATGAACTAAAAGATTTCACCAGTTCTAGTTAATTGATAGCTAATAAGTTTAAAAAAGAGAAAAAGGACCTCTTAACTGCAAATAAGTGTGAAGAACCAAACTAACTCAATCCGGTTTCAAGTAATCTAAGGCTCCATTTGGATGGGTGGATTTGAAATCCATGGATTTCACACACAAATCACCACTCTCCAATGGATTTACAAATACTTAGATTTGAGTAGCTAGTAAAAAATGGAGGGATTTCAAATCCTCATCCAAACCTAGTCATTTGAAATCTCCTCCTCTCTACCCCTTCCCTCTCTCTTCCCCTTCACTCTCTTCCTATCTCTCTCATCTCTTGACAATTCATTATTTGAAATATATGCATTCTTACATGTCTTATTTTTCAAATCCATTAATTTCAAATCCTCCCTATCCAAATAGAGCCTAAAGGATTTTTCGGACACCTTGAGCAACCAACATATATTGTTTACACTAGCTAGTGATTGTAACACGTTAGTGGTCGTCTCTACTCTAGAACAATCTTTCACAAGAAAATTGCCTACAAACACTTGGAAGAAATAAACATGTAATGAATTCAACCAATTTACAGAACAAATCCGTTTCTTAGGCCAAGTTACACTCGATGAATGGGTAAACGACATGTTACGACAAGGGGTTTTGGAAGTCGAAAACAGAGCCAAATTCTTTTAAGCCACAAACACATGGTTGAACAAAATAAACTGTTTTTTACCATTAACACATAATTTTCTATAAATCACTAACTTTGCAATAATAATTATCCCTCCAGTTATTGCCTAATTATCTCAGTAAAATCAACAGAAAATAAATATAGAAAAAACAGAGGATCCTTTCCAGTTTCCACTATGCTCTTTCCCCTTCATCGAATTACCAAAGTTGAAAATTACTACTACTATTCTTAAATCTTGAAATTTTTCAACAAAATTCCCCACAGCAATTCTATTTCATCCACTGCTAATCATTCTGCATACGAATTCAACGACATAACAATACTTCGATTGACCAAATCATCTGCAACCTCACCCTACTTTTCACCTATATTCATAAATTCTTCAACAAAACCCAATCAAATTGAGCAGAAAAACTGAATCAAAAACCAAAAATCAAGCAAATCAAACAGATAAAAGTTCACATACAGCTTTGAGGTCACCGAAACTGGAAGCATCGGAGAGAAATTCCTTCATCTTAGCAGTCCTGGGGTGGTGCACCCACATGGTAGCGTCCATGAACTGCACCCCGTTGGATTCACACGCTTCGAGAATCAGATCCAACTCCGCGACATTCAAGGCGACAGGCTTCTCCAAGAGCAGGTGCTTCTTCTTCTGTGCGGCGAGGACTGCCCACTTGATGTGCATACTCGTCGGCAACGGCACGTACACCACGTCCACTTCCGGATCGTCCAATACGGCGTCGTACGAGCCGTATATTTTGGCGGAGGCGGGGAATCCATTATCGGCGGCGAATTTAGCGGCTTTTTCGTAGGTTCGGCTGCCGACGGCGTGGAGAATGGAATTGGGGGAAAGGATTATGGCCCTAGAGAATTTCCGGGCGATTTCGGCGCAGCCGATGATTCCGTATTTGATCGGCTGCGGTGCCATTTTTTGGGATGATTTAATTTTCCGGGGAAGATTAGATAAGGGGTTGTGGTAGGTGAGACTGAGAATGAGTGGTGAGTGATACTGTTGGAATTCCAAAATTGAGTGTGGATTTTTTTATACTAGATGAATGTGTTGACTGGCCAAAATTATTGGATTTCATTTTGTTTCCCATCAATCAAATAAACCAATCAATACAAGACAATGCTTGATATGTTCCGACGGTTTCATTTTATTATCTTTTTTTATTTGTTGCCATGTCAATATAAATACAAATTTGTTTTCTTTTTTCTTATATTATTGTTAATAAATAAATATTTAATGTGACTTTGAAGTATTATTTATCTTGTAATTAATAAAAAAGATGAAATTTTTTAACTAATGTAAAAATTAATTTTGATGGATAGAAAAAAATGAGACATATTAAGAAGTACATACATTGTTAAATAAACAAAATTATATTTGTCTTGAGGCGCGGGAATTCTATAGATTTTTTAAACTCTTGTTAAAGGTAAATATGTTGATTTTGGTAATATGGAAATTTGTTCTATGTGGAGTTATCCATTCTAAAAATATAATATTATGGTATGAAATTTTAGATTTACTTATATAATTCTTTATAAAAATAATAATATTTAATTTTAATATACAGCAAGAATTATCGTAATAAATATATGTTTATTTTATTTTTTAATGTAATATGAGTAATATTTTAAAGAAATTAACAGTCCAATAAGTATTCAGGTGTGTTTTGAAACACTTAAAAATAATTTCTATAAATATTTACTTTCAAAAGTCGTGAAAAATAACTTTGAAAATAAATATTTTTAAAAATACTTTTTAGTACTTTAAAACACACCCTCAATCCGATTTGAACAAAAGCATAACGACAGTCACCAATACAAGAAAGCGGTAAAAGGAAAGGAAAAGATTCCTTTTAGTGAAAAACAACATATCTCCTAAAAATGGTAGGTTTCCATGCCTAGAATAACTATATTCCAGAAACGAGAAAATTAACAGAAAAATAAGAATAGAATGTAGCCCATGGAACCTTCATCCACCAATTTTTTACTTATTTCTCTTTTGCACCTAATTCAATAAACGAGTTTTGCATTAATAATTAAAATGATAAAGTGATTTTAAGTAAGAATAAATATTTATTCTTATTTAAAATTATTTTATTATTTTAATTATTAATATAAAACTCGTTCACAAAAATTACGTGCTAATATTAAATGAGTTATAAATTTGGTTCACGGAGAAAGTAGCTAAAAGCCCAAAATAACAACACATTATTACTACAAACCAACCAATCCACTAACCTAATCATACTGTATCCAATTACTGTCTGGTAATCCACGTGTACGTATGGGTATTGATGAATTATCCACGCGTAACATTTTTTAATTAGCCAAACGGTACATAAAATTAAGGGGATAACATTTCAATTCAATTCACAACAATTATACTCCCTCGGTCAGATAACGTGTACCTCTATTTTAACATAAAAATTTAAAAAAAAAATATTTTATTAATATTATTTAAATTAATTATAATAATATTGTGAGATATAAATTTTGAATGTTTTACTATTTTAGAAAATATGTACATTAATACTGGACGAATCAAAAAAATTATGCACGTTATTATGGGACAAAGAGAGCATATGATTATTAAATTATTCAGAACAAAAGATAAGACATGGAACTAGAAATATAGGATTAGAGATAACAATTTGCCCCGTCCCGGCCCCCTCCCGATCGGGGCGGTTATTTTGACTATTTTCGGGTTTGGGTTCGATTTCAAGGAAAATCGATAAAATTTAAATCGGGGACGGGACAGGAAAGGTATTTATATACCCCGCCCCGCGTTCCGCCCCGATACATACTATATTAATATTTTTTATATTTATATATGTATATATCACTATATATATTTAAATATTGATTTGATTATTTATATATATATTTTTTAAGGTAATTTATAAAAAAATAATTTTATAACATAATTGACTCTCCATTATTTTTAGGGAGATAAAATAATTATGATAGTAAAAAAATAATATTTAAATATATTAGTCGATTTTCGGGTTGAGTTCGAAAATACCCGAAAACATTAGGGACGAAAATAGAGACTAAAACACTAATTATAAAATAGGTGATCTCATTCCACGAGGCATACCCATTGCATCATAAAGTTTTACAAGAACTATCAACCTAAAATCATTCTGAGTCAATCATTAAAGAAAAAATTAGGGCATCCCACTTTTTTCATATTACCTTCAGTTAATCTATCATTAATAAAAAAAAAGAGTAGTATCTCTGAAAATAAGAACATTTTTTTCTTTTCAAATAATTCAAACCAAACAGAAACCCCTTAGAACGCAGTTGTGGACAATCAGTTTGGAAGAAGCCCGAGAATGAAGAAAAGTAGGTATGTCTAGCCAATAAAAATATTTTGTCTGTATGCCAATCCAATGAAAATTTAACTATTAGATGGATGAAAGTTGGTGTTTAAAATTATTGTGAATATTCATTAAATTGGAGAGGGAGAGTCATTCATCCAATGAAATAAATGGAGAAAACAAATATTAAAAAAAAAAAATAGGTAAAAAATAAAGTGAATGTGAAGCCCACAAAAGGTGTGTGGATGGATGAATGATTGATAAACTATTATGAGAGTGTGTTTAAAAAATTGAATTTTTATAAATTAGTAATGTTGAGATGATGTGGAGGAGAGTGGATGGATGGATGAATTTTCATCCATCCATTGCGGATGCTCTAAGAAGAGTGGGACTTTTGTGAGACGTCCTCACATGATGATATGAAATATAATTTAAAATGAGACACTCTTGCGTGACCATCTCACGGCGAGATAAAGTATAATTTAAACATTGATGTTTTCATATTTTAAAAGGATAAGTGTTAATTGTGCTAAATTGTACCCCGTCTCATATACGAGACCTCAAATATAAGTTTTTTTCATTAGAGATGGAAACGTATAGGAGAGAATTTTATGAATAGAAACTAAAGAAGTATTTCCCTCGGTTGTTTTAGGTAAAACTCAAATTTCTCTTAAATCCATGATCAAATGGCAATCATGGATAAAAACACAAACAAATTGTTGTAAATATAATAATATTAGTGGACATTACATAGTAATGGGCTTAGTGTCTAGGGCCTTTAGGGCTAAAGCTCAATTCTTATTATATATAGGTATGTTCTATTGTACCGTCTTTTACACATAGATTACAGAGAGATGAGTGAAAACCTTCCTGGCTTGGTCTTCCCCAGATGTAGTCCGGACGAACTGGGTAAACAAATCCGTGTTCCTGCTTCTTTTCTTTACGTTTATTTTATATTTTACAACACGTTATTAGCACGAATGCTCTACTCCGTGAATCCGACGATCTGGGTGAAATATTCAATAAATAATTGACGGAAATTTCATAAGGTCTTATGCTATAAGGTACGCATTTTACTTATTTATTTTATTGAAATTTAAGGTTATAAATACCATTGCAGATTTGTGTATCTACTAATGCTTCTCTTAATTTCTGCATTAATTGTCATGATCGCTGCTTTTCCAATTTGAATTATCAATATTTTATGTGGGTTCGATGATGATGAAACCGGAATTTTCAAAAACCCTAAAAACTTGCCTCAGTCGAAAGAAGAAAAAAAAAGTTGCTCCGCTCAAGTTAAAATAGAGGTGTAGAAAATTGCCTTGAATTGATTCAATTAATTAAGGAATAAATAAAACGAGTTCGGATGGGAGTTTGAGTAGTAAAGAGAGGAACAGATGAAAAAACAAAAGACGTTGTTTGCGTTTATATATATATTAATTGGCATCACAATTAAGGATCTGTGTATGTAAGGATTGGCACAAGACGAAATCTGGCAATACAGAATCGAATTATTTTATTTTAAATCAATGCAGCTTGTATGTTTGAATTGGACATTAATATGCTTTCAGTTTCTATACTAATGTTAGATAGTACAAAAATTTGTTTTTGAGAAAAAAAAATTCCGCTGCAACTTTACTATGTTCCCAATTACTGAGCATTAGCTGGGGAATTTGGTGTGAGTATTGGATGGTGTCTTCTCATATTAATTTGAGACTCTGCTTGAATTAATTACATGCTATACAGTGTAAGATTACCATAATATTCCTTTTATTTATTTGATGAACTTTACATCAATTGCCATAATTGCTGTAACATCTGCATTTTATTTTATTTTAGCTAATTCATCTCTTTGGTGAGTTTTTCTTTTGGATTCGATATTGGTCATTTGTACATGTTGGCCTTCACTCATTTGAGACGTATCTAAGGCTGAGGAATTGCCCTATATATGAGTCAAGAAAACAGACACATGAACTTGCACTGGATGTGAGCCAAGTCTTCCATTAGACGTTTAGGAATCCTTACCACAAGAATTTCACTCTGGTAAAAAAACTTAATCCCTTTTAAATTTCAGTAATTAGAACTGCTTGCCGCAGTATAGGCTTGAGAATTGTTTGCTGTAGAAACTAGGAAATCTATGAAAATTTCTTATTTGCCTATTATTACTGATTTTTGCGGCTGATTGTTTCATTGAAATTTATTGAATCAGAACTACATATAAAAATTTATACCAAGTTTTCTTATGGACAATTGTAGTAAATACTAAAAGGAAATCTATCAAGCTTGCTCTCAACAGTAATAACTTCTTGACTTAAACTTTCTATGTTGAGATTCACCTTGTTATACCTGTTTTGAGTGGAAAAATTGCAAAAGGTTTCCAATATGCCTCTGCCATATATTAAATTTTCTCCTCACCTAAATGGAGAATGAATATTTCTGAAAAATATCATGTTGTTCATGGAAATCCCTAAAGTACCATTTCCATCAATAAACACAAAAAGATCAATAGCAGAAAATATTGATTCCAGAAATATCGATAGCAGAAACTATCGATATAAAATATAAATGAAAGAAAATATTGATGGCAGTGGAAACAGTATAAATCATACCTGAAAGCTCATCCACTAAAACTGAGTCATTATAAAATTATGAGCAAAATAGAATCTCATTGCAGTAGTTTGCCTGAAACAAATATGAGCATTGAAAATGATGATTCTTTGAATGATGTACTAATTTGCCTGAAGCAAATTTATCGAAATTATGACATGAGCGGTTCAAAATATGATAAGTCGAATTTTGACTAATTCTATTTACATAGTATGTCAAATAACATAAATTCCTTATGCAAATTAATTTATTTGTGGGGCTTATGCAAAGACATAAATTGAAAGATTTTATAGTACGACATTCTCGTACTAAAGTTGGAATTGTATATTTTATTTCTCTTGAATAGAGTCATGAAAATACTTGTGGACTGATAAAATTTGCCTGAAGCAAATTTATTACCAAATATTATTGAACTTAAAATTTTGGATTATCCAATAAATCTATTTGAATGGTTAATGTCGGTTTGATGACATTAATGATTATTATATGACATTGAGAATTAAAATTGAGCATTTAATCTCGTCCACATCGAGAATGATTTAGTTGAATTACTAATAGATTTTATCAAAATAATTAATAGACTATTATTGAAGAATTCCAACTTAGTTATATCATGTTGGGGGCATGAAATTTTACATGGTGCTAATCTAATTCAAATCCGACCCACTGCATATCTTGATTATTCCTCTTTTATAACTAGTGCTTAAGAACTAAACATTTCTCATCTGCAAATACTAGAATTTGCAATATTTGTTTTCAATATCACCACCACATTGTACCTCACTTCACGGCCCAGTTGGCTAATTGCACATTTGAGGAAGATCATTTCTCGGCATTAGGGGAGATAAGAATTTAAAATTCAATGAATGCCGAGAAATTTTGTGGAATATCAAAGATCTTCAATATGAAAATTCACGCACTAGTCAAAATGAATTGGAAGTTCAAAATGATAAATTAACTTGCAATATTTAGTAAGTGACCTGCCAGATTAATTTACTGATGACAAAGAAGTGACTAAAGCACATATACTTGTTGTAAATGCACCAAAAAGAGTAAATGTGCTAATTTTAGGCAATTATATATGTTAATGCCCCTACACGCCAGAAGCGTAAAGGACCCCTTATTATGTAAGACATAAATCCGCGGTAATTACTAAAGCTAGCAAATATATTCAGTCACTCTTGAAGTCTCTTGAAGAGATTCGTCCCGAAGACGAAAATTCTAGTAATGAAGCACGTGCATAAAATAATAAAAATACTAGAATTGCGGAACGATCAGATCAAAATATTATGGGAAATGATTAAATCTGGTTGATATAAATATAGAAATTATAAATACAGGAGAAATTTACCAATGTTGTAGACAATTTATTAGATGCCATAATTGCTCTCACTATTAAAAATCTAGATCCAGTACCCAAAAAGTTAATAGTTGAGCCGAAAGCGCTTTGACTGGGTAAAATGGGAAGAAATAATTAAGACAGAGCTCGACTCGCTAATATTCTTGACTTTATCGTACATACACCCAGAAATGTTATCCCTGTTGGATATAAATGGGTATTTGTACGAAAAAGAGAATGAGAATAATGATGTAATGAGGTACAAAGCGAGATTAGAAGCTCATGTGTTTTTGCAGAGACCCGATATAGATTTTAAATATATACTCCTGTTATGTATGAAATAAATTTCCGCTACTTAATATCTCTGGCAGTTAGTAAAATTAAAGTTAGAAATGCAGTTGATAGACGTTGTAACCGCATACTTATATTGATCAATAGATGTCAATATTTATATGAAATTCCCTTGATGAGGAATGGCTAGAATCATACTATGTACGACATTAAAATTATAAAGGTCATTATATGACATAAAATATTTGGGTCGAATATTCCACGATCGACTCAATTAATTCCTCCCGAGGAAGGAATAAATAAACATTGAAATATTTTCTTACGTGTTTACAAAGAGATTATTTTGGTGGTGTTTGTATTATCTCGGTTTCTGGTGATAATCTAAATATTGTTGGAACAAGTAAGGAAATCAAAGAAAGTTAATTTAATCTTAGAGATTGAATTTTGAAATAAAACGTTGGTGAAATCAAGTATTGTCTCGACCAGCAGATGGAGCACTTCCCTAAAGAAAAATGAATCTTTATATACCAGTTAACTTACTTGGAGAAAGTATTGGAGATATTTTATATTAAAATTTTATCTACTTAGCACACACTAGTAATTGTTCGATCTCTTAAAGTGGATAAAGACAAATTTGGATCTAAAGAAGATACATATGACATTTTAGGACCAGAAGTTAGAGTTGCCCATCAGAACCTGAATCGGCGGTTATAACCGGAATCGGAACCGGATAAACCGGAACCGTGACGAACCGGAACCGAAACCGTGTATTACACGATTCGGTTCCGGTTCCTACTGCTACAAAACCATAACCGCCGGTTCCACGGTTCGAACCGGCGGTTCCGCGGTTCCGAACCGTTTATGACCGTTGCAAACCGATTTGCCCGTTGGAACCGGCGGTTCCGCGGTTCCGAACCGTGAACCGCCGGTTCTCATCTATTTTTTTTTTATTTAATGGTTGAGATTGAGTCAAATGTTACTGTGTTTTGATCCAATGGTCGAGATTCAATATGAAAGTTACCGTTTTTTATTTTTTTTCCCAAACTCTATAAATACCCCCCTCATTTGTATTCATTTTCTTGCACCAACTTGATCCAAATTGATCAATTCTTCTTCATCTCTCTAAATCTCTTGTTCTAAGTTCTAACTTTATAAGCTTCATTATAGTTCATAGTTCATACTTCATATATTATCTATATTGATATATTTTATACATTATAGTATATAGTTTATATTATATACACTTTACTTTATATTTTATATTACATAAAAAAAATGTCAAAAAGAGGAGGATCATCTCGACCATCATCTTCTAGAGGAGGAAAAGAAAAGAGTTCGATGACTTTCGATTTTCCTCCACCTCCTCCTCCTACTGCACAATTCAATATTCCATGGAGTGTGGAGGAAATAGAAGCGAGTCTTGGTCCCGGTTATGCGGATGCCACTTTTTCAAATGAAGAATTTCAACAACCTCGTGGTGGTACTCAAGAAAGTACTCATGGTCATGGACATGACCATCGTGAAAACAAAGAAAATGTGGAGGAGGCCATTCCACCTCAAGGCGGAGAAGGAAGATGTAGAGTTCTTGCATCCGAAATATTCACCATTCACTTCAAAAAAGTGGCAACCGATGAGGTAAATATATTTAAAGTTTATTGTAACTATTGCACTAATGTTTATCATTTTGAGAAAGGTGGTGGATATGGAACATTTAAAAAACACTTGTTGGCAAAACATAAAGAAGTCTTGGGAATGACTACATCTCAAACGCAACTATGTGGATTCACGGCGTCTTCTGAAGGTGGTGAAGTAAGTAATCCTACTAGTTTATTTAGATATAATGTTAAGGTTGCTAGAAGATAATTAGCTAAACTTATTTGTTCTAAACATCTTCCTTTTCGTTTTGCAAATGATCTTCGTTTTGAAAAATGGGTTACTACGGCTTATAATCCTTCGGCCAAAAAAATTTCACGGTCTTCTATTACTCGTGAAATTGATAAAATGGCTAAAGGAATAAGAGATGAAATGACTAGCATGTTTTCTAGATTAACTCAAAAAGTTTCTATATGTTCGGATATTTGGAGTGATCATTTTCAAGAGCATAATTATATGGGCATTACTTGTCATTGGATTGATGATACGTGGACAATTCAAAAACGTTTAATTGCATATAGAGAGTTTGATCTTCGAGCATACGTGCCGCTAATATTGCTCTAAAATTTAAATGCGGTTTTGCAAAAGAGTACAACATTCTTACAAAAATATTTTCAATTTCATTTGATAATGCAAGTCTAATCTGCTAGTTTAGATGAACTTATTGCAATTTGTCAACCATCAATTGGTGGTAAATTTTTTCATGTAAGATGTTTTTGTCATATTTTAAATTTGTGTGTTCAAGATGGTTTATCTTCTTTAAAAATGCATGTTTCTCCTATTAAACATGCACTTGGTTATTTGGTTAGACATCAAAAAGTTTTAAAAAGATGGAAAAGTTTTTGTGTAGTTAATAAACTTACTCCTAAAAAGTTTTCACTTGATGTTGCTACTAGATGGAACTCAACTTATAAAATGATAAGTGCATCTTATGAGTATAGAAATGCATTATGTAATTTTTTTGCACAAGAACAATGTGGTATTACTTTATTTCCTAGTCAATGGGATTCATGTGTTACTTTATGTGAGATGTTGCAAGTTTTAATGAAGGCTACTACTACACAATTATCCCGGTATGTATTATCCTACTTCTATTCTTGCTTTAGATCAATGTGTTAGAGTTGCAATTACTCTAGATTGTAGTGATCCAAATGAAATATTATATAATCTTTATTAGTTCAATGAAAGTCAAATGGATGAAATGTTTTTATATATTCTAGATGTGTTTATAATTGCTAAAATACTTGATCTTAGAGTAAGAATAGATGGAGTCTTGGAATTAATTTATATATATTATGATGCTTTATTTCCTATTACATGATGATAACACCCCTTCTCCTATTGTGGTTGTCCAAAAAATCTAAACAAGTTCTTATGGATGTTTTTAGAGAATATAAAATTCAATTTGGTCCTACTAGTGGTGATTCTACTAGTGTTGTTGGTGCTACTAGTACTACTACTAGTGTACGTGGTGATACTCAATCCCTTGGTCGTGGTCTTTATGGTAAATTTTCCCGTTTAGATAATTTTTCTAAAGAACGATATCAATAACGTCAACAAGACAATCAAATGTTTTCTTAGAAATTGAAAAATTTTCTAAATACACCTTCTTTTGAGTATCAACCGGGAGAATTAGAAAATTTTGATATTTTAAAGTGGTGGTCGAGGAGATTAGATGCTTATCCGGTGTTGAGTATGATTGCAAAAGAGATATATGATGTCCTGCGTCTCAACCGTAGCAGTTGAAGCGAGCATTTAGTTTGGGTGGACATATCTTGAATGAAAGGCGTTCAAGATTGACGATTGAGCACTTGGAAAACCAATGTTTACTTGATGATTGGGTGAAAGTTCAAGATCGAACACAAGATGAAGCTCTTAGCGAATTCTAAGCGAAGATAGTGTGATCGGCGACACAACCGAAAACCGAAAATGAAGCTTAAATCTTCTTAAGATTTAAGTCTTGAGGTAAGAAACAAGGTAAAAGAGAACTACGTGGGCTTTGATTCTAATCGGATCGTAGGGCAACATAATTTTAAGTTTCTAACTTAGAATTTTCTAAGTTTAAAATTTAAAATTATGCCCAAGCCCTTTTTTTTTTTTTTTTTTATCCTCTTTTCATTATTTGTAATTTTTTAATTGTAATTATAAGTTGTACACTTGTATTTGTAGCATTAGCAATTTAGCATGTTACTTGTAAGTTGTAACTTGTAAGTTGTAAATTGTAAATTGTAATTTTGTAATGTATTAAATTATTGTTTCATGTAAATTTTTAAGTTGTTTGTTATTTGTAATTTTGTATGTTTAATAACATAAGATTTTTTGCTTCATCTTCTTTTAAATTTACTTCAATTTATTTTTTTATTTGTATTTTGATAAAAAAAACGGTTCCGAATTGAATTGGAACCGAACCAGGAACAGATTGGAACCCGAAAGCCGAAACCGAACCGTTAAAGTATTTTACACGGTTCGATTCTGTTCCAACTTTTGGAAAGGAACCGGTTTGGAACAAGGCAAGCCAGTTCGAACCGTTTTGGGCACCTCTACCAGAAGTTCCTTATTAGAGTGTCCTTAGTACATTACTATGTTTTAAGAACTGCACCAAATCCGATATTGAATTTATATTGAATTTGCTTGCAAGATTAAGTTAGTGCTTCTCCTATGAGGAGGCATTGTAAAATTTTAAAGCATATGTTTAGTATCTTCGACGTTTGTAAGATTTTGATTTAAATATATTTATGATTCATGTGATAATGATATATCTCCTATCATCCATTATGAGAAAAATGCAACTTTTGTTGCCCATATGAATAATAGGATTGAAAAGCATATATTCCCTAAATTCTTTTACCTGCATAAACTCCAGAAGAGTGGTGAAATTATTATACAAAGGTTTGGAAGACTTCAGGGGGAGTGACAACGTTAAAACCATCTTGAAGATTGATTCTCAAAGATCATTAGTTATATCTTTTCTTATTTTTATTAAGTTTCTTTTTCTAGATTAATATAGCGATGATTTATTTAGTCCTGAGTATCACATCGTAATGTCCAAGGGGGAGTGTTGTAAATGTAATAATATTAGTGGACATTACATAGTAATGGACTTAGTGTCTAAGGCCTTTAGGGCTAAAGTCCAATTCCTATTATATATAGGTATGTTCTATTGTACCGTCTTTTACACATAGATTACAGAGAGAAGAGTAAAAAACCCTCCCATTGGCGATCGTCTCCCTGGATGTAGTTCTTCCGAACAAATGGTAGAAATAAACCGTATTCCTGCTTATTTTCTTTACGTTTATTTTATATTTTACAACACAAATAAGGGGTAAAAAGGATATAGAACAATTTGATGCTCCACGTGTCCAAGAGGGAAACAAGACAAGAGTGTCCTCATCAATTGATACGTGGCACCAAATCTCAGGAATACACATCCTAAACTGCATAGAACTAAAAACAGAATAATTATACATGACGTCGTCTCCGGGGAAGCGGCACGGCGGCGGAGGCGGTGGGTGGCCCTTCTTCACCGCACCCAACTCGTCTGATATATGGACTCACGGCGGCGGCGCTAACATGACGTCAACGTTGATTGGCGTGAGTACATCTTCACCGTTGATCTTCCTGGTCTTACCAAACCCCTCTCTTATTTTCAAAATTGATCGTTTTATAGGAGTAATGATTTGTATCTAAATAGATGAATAAAAGAGAAAAAGAAGTGATAGCGATAGGGTGTGTTGTGGGGCTGTGTGGGTTTTTCTCAGAAGGGTGTATGGTGGCAAGATGGATGTTGGCAAAACTGAGTGGGTTTTCTTATGGCAGGGGTGAGGAAAGAAGACTTGAAGGTGGAAGTTGAGGATGATAACATTAGTGGAAACAGAGTTTTGGAGAAAGATCAAGAAAGTGATCAGTGGCACAGGGTGGAGTGCCGCCGCTGGAGCTTTTCGCGGAGGTTCAGGTTGCCGGAAAATGCTGAGCTGGAGGGCATCAAGTGTGGATTAGAGAATGGAGTGCTGAGAGTTGAAGTCATCAAGAAGGAGGTGGTGGAGTCACCACATAGTGTTAGATATGTCGATGTTGCTTAAACTTAGTTAGAGTTTGTTTATTTCTTACTGTGCATCTTGTGAAAAAGTATCAGTTACAAAGAGTAAAAGTATCAGCAACTACTTAAAGTAATAGTCATAAGGTAAAAGTATATAGCCCTTTTTGTGCTATTTTAAGTTTTCAAAATTTTGGAACAAGAAAAGGAATAAAGGAGTTTGGCTAAAATGTAGAGGGGAAAGACTAGTCTCAATTGGTAATAAGTGTCCCAAAGATAATTGCGAACATACCAAATTTATGCCGCCGAATTCCCTGTTTCGTGATTGTTGTTAATGCTGGAACAAAACTTCCAGGCTCTGCCAATACTGCCTCCATTTCCTTCACTTTCAGAATCCAATTCAAGAAAATTTTGTAACCAATTGAAGAAACTACGAAGTATGCACAATTTCCAACAAAATTGCAGAGCAAAGATTAAAAGAGAGTTGGGGAACCAAAATTTAATTCTCTCAGTTTCTGCAACATTAACTCTTTCATTTCCACAAATGTTCTGTCAAAGATTTGGTGTCAATCATCAAGCATCACACACCAGAAACTACACAAGGATAAAAAACACACAACTCCCATCACTAAAACTGACATGTTGGTCCCGGTGCAAACAAGTCTTACACGTGTATGGGGGGGAATACACGTGTTCAGTGATTTTAAAACTTTTTTTCTTCATCGAGGTCGATGGTCGAGGTTGTCGATGATTTGGCCCCTGAAGCTGATCGCCTCGAGTCAAAGTCTACCCGAGACGGTGATCCCGAAAGCCGCTTTCGAAACCTCGGATAATCCCAACCGAAGCCTCGAAGTACTTTCGGAGATCTTGAGCTTGCTTGAAAAGCTACTCAGATGTGCGGAATGGTTGGCCCTAAGTTTATACTCGTTTTATGCTTTGCTGAAAACCTTCCTTTTAATGGAATAATGATTAAGGCTGTGATTCAGTTAGATGCAACTTCAGTGGATTGGTTCCAACTGAATATCAGTGAAAGTATGCTTTCAGTTAAAGATATGCAACAGATAATCAAAATAAAACAGAAAGCAAATAACACAACAAGTTATAGTGGTTCAGAGACTCATGCTCCTACGTCCACTCTCTCTGACTCTTCAGATAAATTCCTTAATCATCTCCTAAGGTTTTCTGACTACCTCTGTAGTTTACTAACCTTTCTACTTTGAGCTTTCTGACTACCTCTGTAGTTTACTTACTCAAAACACACACAAGCTTTCGACTATCCAAGATAGTTTACTCACTTCTTCTCTAGAGCTTTTTTGACTACCTCAATGTAGTTTACTAACTCTTTACAACTCCAACTCACCAACAATCACACTCAAACTACCTTACAAAGGGTTTGGGGTTTCTTGGTTGGTTTCCAACTAGGATGAGATATCCTTTACAGTTAAGAACAATGTAAAGGCTAGGATATCTCTACTAAGCTTTGGATATATCTTATCAAGCTAGGCTTAGTGAATGAGCTCTCTTCGATATAAAGCACTTGGGAAATTCTTGGGTTTTCGAAAGTGCTTCAACTTGCAATAATAAGTTTGAGCTCTTGAGTTGCTTACAAATTTCTCGTAACCTTCAATGTAGATGGTCACAAGTATTTATAGTAAATATCAAGGTCACTCTTGAAGAACTATCCGTTGGAAGAGATAGCTTCATGAGTTTCCTCTTATGGTGTGTGATGAATCCGGCTATATTTAGGGTTTGACACTCCTAAAGCATTTTTTAGGCAAAGTGTTTTTATGCACGTGTCACCACTTTTGCGATGCGGAACATAGTACTACCGACATGCTTGATGACTGTCGCTTTCGATGTCGATAAAAATCTGATCTTTTCTTCTTCGATTAATTTGTTGTCTTGATTAAATGTGAACAAACATAACGGTTCTTTTTAGGTCAATATCTCTGAAAGTGATATAACCTTAACAACACTTTGTTTTAGTTCCTTTTTATGATCCCGAATGTCTTGGGTAATATCTATTTTTTCTAAGTAATCGCGTTCTTCTCAGTATTGTATCCTTCAGATAGATATTTTCAGTGCCTCGGAACATTGAGTTTATCTTGAGCATTAAAAGACATTCTTGAGTCTTGATGAATTATCGTGCCTTGATATCCTTTGTCTTGATCTTACATCTTACGTGTCTTGAGTCTTACGAGTCTTGATGTCTCGAAGTCTTCACAGATATCTTGACCGATATCTCGAATCTTGAGTTTTCGATTTCATCGAAGTCTTCATTTTCTCGATTCACACCGAGTCTTGATTTCTCGCCATTTCGAACTTGAGTCTTGATTTCTCGATTTCATCTTTGAAACTTGAAACTTCAGTTTCATACTGAAACTTCAGTTTCTTCATAAACTTACTGAGTCTTCAGAATCTAACCTGATCTATATCTGCTGACTATACATTGTGCAGATAACATCCTGAACACTCTAAAACTGAATCCTGACTCATCTATCAAGATTATCCTGAACATGTCATACTCAGGGGTTTTGGGATCTAATCAAAATCTTCTTTATTAAATTCATCTCCCAACAATTTCCCCCTTTTTGATGATGCCAAAACCATCTTGTTACAAAACACTTAACATATACTCAGGTTTCAGTTTTTCCTATTACAAGAATGGTATATCTCCCAACAATTTTCACAATCATTCTCCCAACAATTTCTTCAGAAATAATTATAAGGCATATCAAAGGTAAAGACATGTAAAAAGATAATGAGGTATTATCCTTGAGCATAAAGGATAAAGTTTCATTGATGTATGATAAAATGTTACAGTTTACAATGAACTTATCAGAAAATAAAGACAAAAAGATAAAGAAATACAAGAGTCTTCAGTCTTGATCTTCAGTCTTCTTGAATCTTCAGCTCTAGCTCTTCAGTTCTCTTCTACCTCATCCACAGGCACTTCAAGGTTAAACATCCCATAATACCTCTTTTTCAGCTCATCTCTCTCCTTGATGATATCAGGGTTGTTTCCTGTCAGGCCTAACTGAATGGCATATTGAGCAATCTCCTGAGAAATTGCTGTTTCATTTACCAAGCCATTCTCCAGCCTAGGAGGGGGGTAAGTGTATGGACCAGGGGCAGCTATCTGAACTTTTCCTTCATCCGCAAGATTGATCCAACTTTGTAAGTACTTCGGATAGAAGGTCAGAAGATAGTCAATAAATGCTTCATTAGAATCTGAGCTCTCCCCTCTCCATTATCTTAGCACTTCGTAGTAAAACCAGAAGGTTCTTTTAATCTCTTCCCATGCATCATTGAACTGGATTGACATCCACTTATCAATGTGCGGCCACTTCTGTGCTTTAGCAGTCCCTCTCCTTTTGCTCACGAACTTCTTGAAACCACTTCTTCGCCTCTACTCTTCTTCCTTCTTTTTCCTTATTAAAGACACTCCTGAAACTGAAGCAGCAGTTTTCTTGGCTTGCTCGACCTGAAGTGATCTCAGAGCTCTCTTGGTATTGAAAACTTCTTTCTGCAGCTCCTCTTCAGACTCTTCAATATCCATTATCAGCTTCCTCTGAGTTGGCTTAGAAGCCTTAGCCCTTTTCCTTTCAGGTTCAACAAATGCCACAGCCTTCCTTTTGATAGGTTGCTCAGCTCCGGCTTGGCTTGTTCCAACCTTTCTTCTAGCACTCAGCTTCTCAGCAACTACTTCTTGCATGATTTCCTCAAAAACTTGAGTGTAGACAGGCTTCTCCACCTTCTTGAATTTCAGCTTCTCAGTGGCTTCAACTTCTTGCAAGGCTTCAGCAATGCTTTTCTTCTCAGCTTCTTTGTCTGCCTTTCTTTACAAGGTGTGTGCCAATAATACTCTCAGGTCAGCTCCGGACCTTTCCCCCTTCTTGGCACCATACCTTGGCAGAAGTTTGGATAGTGCAGTGTCCATATGATATTGTTCCTTGCTGACACTTCGCACCTCTCCCGCCAACTGATCTTGCTCTTCTTCTAGCCTCATGGGTGGTTCTTTCGCCACGAAGAGAACTCTTCGGACATCTGGTAAAACTGGTTGGAAGAAACCTTTAAACATATATGTCATCTTGGTCATGAGCATGGAGCTCATTTCCTCAATCGGCATTTTTGATAAGAGGGTCATTCTTCTCCACATTTTTGCTTCTAGAAATTCAAATCCTCTCTCGATACTTACCTTGACTCTGACTCAATTAAACTTTGACTACATCCGTCTTTCCTTCCATGGCGGTCATCTTTTCGATCGAGTAGTGCGAAGTTGCATCCGGTCTGAAGTAGAACTTCGGACTTTCCATCTTCTTGGGATTTGGTTGGCAATGCCTCTTCAATCTGAGTCATTTTGTCCATGATTGGCACAACCTTGTCGAACTTCTCCACAATGGGGAGTGAGATCAATCTCTGGAGCATATGAGATTTCTTTGTTTTTCTGGTGGTTGCTCACCGAGTTTCGATCTCTAATCGAAGCTTCATCTCAACTTTGAGCCTCGTGTAAATTTGAGCTTGGGTTTCAAACCGAGCTGGGTTTTCCACCGAGCCTCGATCTGCATATCGGACATTTGAATTAAAGATAGAAACTTGGTAATCTTGGCATAATTTTTAGTAGCCAAAAGTTACAAAGAACTAACTTCACCGAGGATGTGTGACAAAGGCTCTCCAAACATCGATGATTATCTTTCTCCATCGAGATTGACTCTCATCATTCCCCGTTGGTCCCCATCTTGGTTTTTATCTTTGGAGCTCGGGGCACCAACATCAGCTTCTTCCCTTCAAAGAATCTTTCTTCCTACCAGCTCATCAAAATCTGACATTTTCATCCTGAGCTTGGTTTTTTCGAACCAGGAGAACTCTGTTAAAGCAGTTGTCTCCTCATTCCACCATCTTCACCTCTCGAATGAAGCAATGTTGAGAGCATCGTGCAGGGTCGGTTGAGAATGTAGATCGTTGACCTCGATCTAAAGAAGAGATCCTGAAGGTCAGGATATGTGTTTAGCTCAAGGTACCGGTCTAGTATGAACCGTTCCCCCTTGCTTCGCCACTCAGTCTCTTCCGCTTCGCCCTTCTTCAGCTTCGGGCTCTCAAGTTCAATAGGAAGTTCTTCTGAGGCATCAAGGAATGGATCACTCAGGAGCTCATCAAGGTTCAACAACTACTGAGGCTCAGGAAGATCTGAGGATTGGGCAGGTAATTCCTCAGTTTGAATCTGAAAGCCGGCTCGAGGTCCGAAAGGTGCACTTCCTCAAGAGGGAATCGAGCTTGTTCTGAGGTCTGAGGTCCTTTGAAGATTTCTTGAGAGAATTTATCTGTGCTCAGTGATGTCTCAAGAACCTCAGAGAAGACTTGCTCCTCAGTTTGCTCCTGTGCCGTGGATACAACATGTGCCAACACTTGTAAAGGCGATTTCGAGCTTTTGGCCTTCAGTCAGACCTCCTCGTGCTCACTCACCTCCTCCTCAAAGGGAAATCCAGATCCTTCCGCGCTTTGGGGAGCAAAGGGTTTTCCCTCTTCATTGCTTCTCCCTTCTCCTCTTCACCTCCATCAAAGCCTTCCTCGGCTTGACGGGCTTCTTCAAAGAAGAAGCGGTGATTCCACTTTCTTCTCTTTCTTCCCTTTCAAAGTCTTTCTTGTAGTTGTAGGCTTGAACATGACTTTAGACTTTGGGAATGGTGAGGAGTTGGCAAAAATATCCTCCTCTTCACGACACATCTCCAAAATAAAAGCTATTTTGGTTGCATGGAGAATTTTGCCTTTGATTGAGATCGATCCATTCTTCTTTTTGATCTGCTTGGCCTGGTCACTCACCACTCTAATCAAATACTTCAACCAATTGAAATCTGTGGTGGGTGAATCCTCGATAGCAGCCATCAATCTAAGCTTGGGAGTGCTTATCTGCTCAAAACTCCCTGATCTGCTCATGATGCACTTACTAACAATATCTAACAAAACTCTGTACTTCGGCTTCAAATGCCGTTTATTCAAAGTCGCCTCGAACTTAATAGGATGCTCTGTTATCCTATCAAGGTATTCCTGCTCCCGACCCAACATATACGTCGTGGGATCCTCTCCTCTATCACACAACTCAAATACATCATTCAAATTTTTAGGGACTATATACACCTCCCGTACAAAATCTATGTATTTCGAGCTATGTTCTAGATGGGAAACGGTAATCTGAGATTCGATACCATCCTCATCATCTAATTTCAGATTTGAAATGAACTCTATTACCTCCTTAGAGTATTCGACTTCCGGTTGGCTTGCGACGAGATTTGTAAGCTTTGCGATTCGAATCATATGTAGTGCCTCTTCTTCGTGGGTAGCGTTGGATGAACTTTCAAGCGACACCACATACTCGTACCATGGCTTGTTGGAAATAGCCAGTTTATCAAATATTGAGAAAGTCATTTTTGAGGATTTTTGAAATGTAAGGTTTGAAAAATGACGAAGGTTTCTGGGCAAAAGGGTTTTGAAATTTTTGCAGAGTGTTTTGGAGACGAAGGTTTTATGAAATGGGGCTTGAATGGATTTCAAATGAATATATAGATCGATTCGTGGGAAATCGTATCAATTGATGAAAATCAACGGTTGAGATTGATCACGGACTAATCGGGTAAGTGAAAGGACTATCTCACGAAAGATACGCCGCCATTTTAACCTTATTGATGATTAATTGAATCAGAACAATTAATGATTGTTGACCTTCTTCGGCATTCAAAGGTCCAGCCCATAACATTCTCTTCAGGTGTTTTAGTATTTATTGCAAATGATTACTGAGATTCACTTAAGCAATAAATGAGTTGCATGAGTCATTACTTCTTCAGACTAATTTCCCTCTATCAGTCTTACTGAGTATTGACCTTGATAAAATGTCAGTATGATACTGAGTACTGAACGGGTTCAGTATGATACTGAGTACTGAGCCAGATCAGTATAATACTGAGTACTGACCTTCAGTATATCTGAGTTTCTCAAGACTCAGATTTCAGTACTTCTAATTTTATCCTGAGTTTCTCAGTAGAATCCTGAGAAAACTTCATGCATCTGAAAACCTTCAATTTTTTAGATTTACTCTATACACCTGGATCCAACATCCTTCAATAAAAGATTAATAAATTTACTAAATTTCATTATCAAATTTTACGTTTTATAACTGTCGCAAATATACATTATTAAGTCTAATTACTATATTAACCAAGTGTATGGATAAATAAACGAAACTAGTGTAAATCCCGCATAATACGCGGGTTGATGAAAAATATTATATTATTATTTTATATGAATATCTTATAAAATAAAATTGAGAGCATTAAAAATAAATAGAAAGAGGATTGAATAACTGAAACGATTATAAAATAATTATATTGGTGTTATTTTAATTCATTATTTCTATTTTAAATTATTAATTATTTCTATTTTGAAATTCGATAAGCATAATCAGTTACCGTAAAAGAAAATAGGAAAATCAAAGCCCAAGATAAGATCAATCAATTCCATCAGTATAATTGGAGATAATTAAAAAAATACAAAATTAGGAGAAAATTATTATAAATTTGAAATAGAAGATTTGTGATTAACCACACGTAGGATTAGGTGATTGGGAAATAGATGATTAGGAGATTGTGATAAGACCGAAGTTGACAAATTATTTTTGATATATAGTGAGATATGCGCTACTAAAAATAAATAGAAGGATATCTCACAATTAAGAGAAAAGAAAATCATAAAATCACATAAATCTCAATCGATCAGAGGAAAGATCAAGTCATAAAAATTGAGTTTATTCAAAGTCATGCATTCCAATTCAAAAGAATCATCTATAAAATCTCAACCTTCAAATGAGAGATACAAAAATCTCTCACGTGACAGCAATTGTAATATACTAATTACTAACTACATAAAAATATAGTTAATAATTTAAATTTAATAAAAAAAATATTTTTTTCACTATTATAAATAAGAAAATTATAAAAAAAAATCAAATAAGAGGCAAATAATTATACGTCTAAGTAAACGCCTATAGTATGGTTGATTGTTGGAGTGTGTTCTTCAGAATACGCCAAGATTAACCACAAATTAAAATGTAAAACATATCCAATGATGAAAACCGCTGCCTCTGCAATTTGTGTGTGTGTGTGTGTTTTCAATCTCCCACAGACGTATTGATAGAGAAATAGAGAAGAACATTCCTTTAACTAAGGCCCGCTTGGTATTGGTGGGAAATGACAATGGTAATGAGTATTATTGAGGAGGTCAATCACCATGGAGATATTGATTGCATTGTTGGTGTTTGATTGATTACATTGAGGGGTCTAAAATAAAATTGTCAAGCAGGTTTAATAGGATTAATTACAATTACCCACTTCCATTCCCCACAACCAAGCAGACTCTAAATTTTATATGCATTTTATAGATAATTTTAAATTAATTGTAAACCACCCTCCAAAACACGGGGTAAAAAACTGAAATCGTATTCTGCAGAAGTGACTGGAAATAATTTGTGATCTGGAAAAAAAAAAGAGACAAAATAATTAAATTCAGTATATCATTGAGCATATGGAAAAGTGAATGATAATTGGATGAGATTTCACACACTGAAGATGTAACCTGCAAAATTGGTTGGAATTAAGGTAAAGAGAAAATGATGTAGATGTGATTAATCATGAGATAGAAGAATGTGAAGAGAGAAAGATGAGAAACAACCACTGAAGTTTAAAAACCTGCGAAATTATTTGAAAAAAATTGGTAATTGAGGAAGACGTGATTTATGAGAGAGAAGAATGTGGAGATAAAGAAAAAATGAGAGAGACGTGATTTATGAGATAGAAGAATGTGGAGATAAAGATGAGAAGTTGACAACAACCGGTAAAGTTTAAATTCAAAATTCAAGATTTTAAGATTAATAGAAAGTGGATAAATTAAAAATAAAATTGTGGATTAATGTGGAGTGGTGAAATGATGATTAGTGAAATTTTGTTAAGCCACGTGTAGTTTAAAAGATTGAGAAATAGATAGTAGAGAGATTTCAATTTTAACAAGTCAATTTCAATTGTGACTTCGAAAAGTTAAGGCCTCTCGACTAGTCACTGGTTCAGTTTTTTGTCGGCCCAATTTAAGTAAATTGGATTATTCAAAATGCAGGTTAGTATCATCGTTATACACATAAATTAATTTAAACTGACGGGTGAACTCGTCAATTTAGTATTGACTAGCCATCAAATTTTAACCCCGAGTTTACCGTGAACTTAATTTTTTTAATATCACTGTTATGTATAAAAACTATCACTATTAGCCACAAAAACTATCACTGTTATACACAAAAATTATCATTGTTTAGAAAATACTTTATATTTTTAAACAGTGAAAGTTTTTGTGCATTACAGTGATAATTTTTGCACGTAATAGTGATAGAGTTCATGAATAGACCTGATTCACAGATGTGCTACTCTTGATATTTTTTAGTAACTGCTTCTCTGCACAAACCTATATAATTACTCTCTTCGTCCTATAATAATTAACATATTTTTTTTATTCGAACGTCCCAAAATAATTTGCACACTCTAAAATAAAAACTACTCTTCATATATATTCACCCTCACAATATTCATATTTTTATATAAAATATCATTAATTTGAATTCACATATATGCACAATTTACTTGATTTCTTTATTTTATACATAAAAATTTATATATTCACCTAAGAGTTTGTTTGTTTATGGATTTGAAAGTGACTTTCAGAATTTCAAATTTCAAATCCTTGTTTGTTTATCAGAATTTCGGTATAGAATTTTAAATCCTTCAAAATTCAACTCTATAACACCTATAATACACATATTTTACCTTTTTCAAACACATTTTTTAATACACTATCAATCATCTATTACACATTTTTCAATTATTATTACGGTAATTCTTGCTGGCAAGAATCTGCCCAGGCAGATTAGGGCATTTCAGTAATTACAATTTTAAAATGTATCTTAAAATACAAATATGCCCTTACCCATATTTCGGTGAAAATTTTCAAATTTTAATTTTGAAATTTAAAATCTATTCTTCACCTTTTATGTCGTGATTTCCAAGATAGGTTATTATTTATTAATTAATTAAGCCCCCAATCGTGAGCCATTCATAAGTTCATCCACTTCATCTTCTTCCTTTTTCATCTGAAACTTCCATTAAAAACACACACACACACACACACACGCAAATAAGTATGCAAGGTCCACAACAAAGGCGCAACAAATTTTATGTTGTATTCAAAGGCGTTCGTGTTGGAGTCTACTCCAGTTGGGAAGAATGTGCGCCAAACGTTCATAGTTTCAAGGATAGCTTATATCGTTCAACAGAAGATGAAGCTATATATGCTTATGAGAGGTATTTTGAGATGAGGCGAACCGAAAAAGAGGCTCACGAAACCAGCAATGAGAATGTCAATTCAAGTTTCTCAAAGGTTGAAACCAAGGAAAATCCAGCTGCAAAATTTTTATCCCTCCACAACTGCTGCAATTGGTGTTTATTTGTAGGGATCTTCATATTTTTTGTGGGTTTTGTGATTGGTTTTGTTTTTAGCATTGTACTTAACAATTTCATATAATGAATGTGTTTTAATTATAAATGAAATATTGTTGTTCCATGGAGGAATTTTTAGCTTGGATATTAATGATGTTCTTAATTCGATTCAATATAATGTTCTTAATTCGATTCAATACTTTATTTTATATGTATATTTGAAGTTTTTAATACTAAGGATTTTCTTTAGGAAAAAAAATACTAAGGATTTTTGTTATAATGTTTTTATACACGTTCCTTTGCATTAAGTTTACCTAAAGATTTGTTAAAACTTGATCAACCAAATATGGGGAAAAAGATATATATCCTACGCATCAAAACAGGAACTAAATTAAACAAGTTTATCTAAAGATTTGCTAAAACTTGATCAACCAAAATATAGGGGAAAAAGATATCCTACGCATGAAAATAGGAACTAGATTAAAAGATGGAGATATTCTTTACAAGTAACACTCACGTGATTGAGAGGAACCTTGACTTGGTTAATTAATTCTATATTGCAGTGATTTTTAACTAAAAATAAATTATTCATAAGAAAATTTTAGATTTAAATACCTGTGTAAATTGTTTATATTGATTATATTTTATTTTTGACAATTACTCTCAATAAAGATGATAAAATTGCAACAACTTAATTCATATAAAGATAATAAAACTGCAACAGTTCCATTCATAAAAAAGATAATCAAATTATCATTAATACATTGGAGGCATAGGAACAAAAGAGAATGGGAGTTAAAACAACCTCAACAAAAGAAAAGATACGAAAGCAAAATAACACAACACATTCTTGTTAATTAGCTTGAGTAGCAGCAGTATTAGTAGCTTCATCATCAGCACCATTAACACTGTCGTACCAATACTACCATTTGGTGGTCGAGTCGGAAAGGACGACACAACGGAATGCTCATTTTCTTCTTGTTTGCTTCAAGATACAAGTCATATGCCTTCAACAATGGTTCTTCTTGAAGAATCACCCGAGATGAAATCTTTGCCACATTGGGGATTCAAGCGCTTGAATGACTCCATCACATCATCCTTGAGAGCCAAGTGTTGTGTTTTAGCATACATTACATGGCCTCCAAGCTTTTTTTGATGGAGGCACCGCCCATTCCTTTTGGCTCTACTTAGTAGGAGTATAAGCCATTGAAAGATTATTTGCACGAGAGAATTAAGAGATGGTAAAAAACAAGTGAGAATACTCGATTTTTATATATCAATCCAAGTTTGGCATCATCTTATCACTTATCAAAATTTTCAACTCCTCTTATCAGACTATTTGACTGCTCTTATCATACTTCTCTTATCAGACCATTTTATCGCAGAGTAGTAGAATTTCTATTGAAAATTAATTTAGGAGTTAATTTTACTGGCCGTAAATCTAACTATATTGATCATGAGGAAAATGTGACTTGTTAGATCAATTCAAAATTTGATGAGAAAAATGTGTGATAATATTCATTCCTATAATTAAGTCAGCAAATTTTTTATTTATTTATCCACTATTTGTTATTATTTTATATAATTTTACTACTCATATATAATTTTGTTAAAAAATAATTATACAAACCACTTATCATTTTAATATAAAATTATTAAGAGTAAAAGAAAATCTTTTATTTTGAGTGGTGGATCGATTAGGGTTGTTTACACAAAAGTGAATCATTACTCTTGACGGAGCGTGATAACCCTGAAATTTGAATTTTCTCTCCACGTATCACTTTAATATAAGATTATTAAGAGTAAATTGATGATATTTGTAAAAAAAAACATTCTATTTTTATTGGTGGTCTGGAATCGGTGGTGGATCGATTAGGGTTATTTACACGAAAGTGAACCGATACTCTTGATGGAGCGTGAAGACCCTGAAATTTAAATTTTCTCTCCACGTATCACTTTAATATAAGATTATTAAGAGTAAATTAATGATATTTATAAAAGAAAATATTCTATTTTGATTGGCCGTGTGAAACCCGTGGTGGATCGATTAAGGTTGTTACACGAAAGTGAACCATTACTCTGACGGAGCGTGAAGACCCTGAAATTTGATTTTTTTTTCTCCACGTATCACTTAAATATAAGATTATTAAGAGTAAATTGATAATATTTGCAAAAGAAAACATTCTATTTTGATTGGCCGTGTGGAACCCGTGGTGATCGATTAAGGTTGTTTACACGAAAGTGAACCATTACTCTTGACGGAGCGTGAAGACCCTATAATTTGAATTTTCTCTCCACGTATCACTTTAATATAAGATTATTAAGAGTAAATTAATGATATTTGTAAAAGAAAATATTTGGTTTTGATTGGCCGTGTGGAACCGGTGGTGGATCGATTAGGGTTGTTACACGAAAGTGAACCATTACTCTTGACGGAGCGTGAAGATCCTGAAATTTAATTTTTTTTCTCCACGTATCACTTTAATATAAGATTATTAAGAGTAAATTGATAATATTTGTAAAATAAAACATTCTATTTTGATTGGCCGTGTGGAACCCGTGGTGGATCGATTAAGGTTGTTTACACGAAAGTGAACCATTACTCTTGACGGAGCGTGAAGACCCTGAAATTTGAATTTTCTCTCCACGTATCACTTTAATATAAGATTATTAAGAGTAAATTAATGATATTTGTAAAAGAAAATATTTGGTTTTGATTGGCCGTGTGGAACCGGTGGTGGATCGATTAGGGTTTATAAGCACTAATTTGAACCATTACTCTAATTTTGAGCGTGAAGATCCTTAAATTTAATTTTTTTTCTCCACGATCACTTTAATATAAGATTATTAAGAGTAAATTGATGATATTTGTAAAAGAAAACATTCTATTTTGATTGGCCGTGTGGAACCCGTGGTGGATCGATTAAGGTTGTTTACACGAAAGTGAACCATTACTCTTGACGGAGTGTGAAGACCCTGAAATTTGAATTTTCTCTCCACGTATCACTTTAATATAAGATTATTAAGAGTAAATTAATGATATTTGTAAATGAAAATATTTGGTTTTGATTGGAGGTGTGGAACCGGTGGTGGATCGATTAGGGTTTGTTTACACAAAAAGTGAACCGACATCTAGAGGCGGAGCGCGTGAAGACCATGAAATTTGAATTTTCTCTCCACGTATCACTTTAATATAAGATTATTAAGAGTAAATTGATGATATTTGTAATAAAAAATATTCTATTTTGATTGGTGGTGTGGAATCGGTGGTGGATCGATTAGGATTGTAAAATAATAATATTTTTAAATTTGATAACTTTTTTTAAGAATACAAATATAAATAATGAAGTAAAATACAATTAAATCAACAATATTTATCATAGAAATTTTTCCATACAAGATCAATGAAATTTGAAGTGAAACAATAAATATAGATGAGAATCTGTGGATTGGATAAATAAAATCGTAGCATTACGAGCAGTTTTTATGGCTAGTGCACTGATCATGCATCAATTCCAACAAGAAATTAATTTCTTTTTAAACATCCGAGAGTAATTATTATCACTCTGTAAACTGTGCCGCATGCAAAGCCTTAATCATATCCTTTTTTTTAAAAATAATTTATTTTACAAGGCTAAAAAAATGTTTAACTTAGCAACTCTTGCAAAGCTTAATTAAATATTAATCAAATCTCTTATTTTCACATAAGTCAAAGGCAAAATATAGTATGAACAAGTTTTACGGTGAAACTGGTTAAGGAGTGTGACTTATATTACTAAAGTGTGTGACTTTTTACTGTAAAATGTGTGACTTTTTACTGTAAAGTGTATTACTCATAAAAGTGAAAGGTGTGACTTATATTATAGCAAAGAGTGTCGTAGTGATAACTGAAGTGTGTGACTTATATTACTAAAGAGTGTGAATTATATCACTAAAGTGTATGTCTGTAAAAAAAAAAACAGTTTCACGGTGAACAAGTTTCACAAAGATAATTGTTGGTCCCGATTTGTGGAACCTATAATGGAAATACCATGTGTAATGCATATAAAAAAGCGGGGTGAGAGAGTGATTTCAATTACTCTTTTTTGCTTTTAAGAACGATGTGTGTTTTGCTTATAATCGAATTCATATGGCAAGTAAGAACATAAAGCAGTAAAGAACACACGATTTTATAGTGGTTCGGAGTCCAACTTCTACATCCACTCTTCCCTTTCAGCAGGGGAACCTACTTAACCAACTGGACTTAGATTATTGTGTTAGTCCAACACCCAACAGATGTTTACCGAGTTCACACTCAAACGGGACTTATCTCCCTCACGGGATCGCCTACCTCCCTTTCGGGATTGCTAGATGGTTACCGAGTTCACACTCACCTACAAACTTATCCTACCAAATTGATTTGGGTAAGGTTTGTTTGGTTTCCAACTAGGTTGAGATTTTCCCTTACATTTGTTTAGCCTCAATGCTAAGGTTGGGAAAATCTCTCTAAGCTTAGGATATTACATTTGTGCTTAGATCTAAGGTAGAACACTCTTGAATATATGTGTGTATTTCTTGCTCAGTGTTCTATGGTGGGAATGCTTTGTGTATGTGGCTCTTGGCTCTGTAGCATCTTTTTCCACATTCTCCACCACGAATAATGAAAGAAGAACTTGTATTTATAGTGTGGATTTGAATGTTACCGTTGGATGGAGTCTCATTCAAATCCATACTATTACGCAACTTCGCACTTTTTTCGGTGGTTGTCTTCCTCTCATTGGTCACGTCAAATTTGAATCTATGATTTATAATCTTGGGATCTATCCGAGTCTTGGGTTTCTCACGAGTCTTGATTCTTGACTCAATGAGACTTCTCTTGGTGGACCTTATTCGTCCAATTATCTTGACACTGGTGACCGAGTTGGGTTCTTCATCTTCCAGACATCCGACCCCAGTCACTAGCTTTTCGAGCTAAGCTTGATCATCGATGGCGTTCGATTCTCGTGAACATGACTTCAGATGGCTTCTCTTCTGATTTCTTCGCGCCTGATCTGGTATGCAGATTTCTAGTTTTACGATATCGATTTCTTTCTCGATTTGATCGATGCTCATGATCGGTCGATTATAGCACCAGTCAAGATATTAGTTTATCTGCATCAGATTAGCACATCAGGTTAGCATATCAGGTTAGCTTATCTGATCTTGATCACGTTTGATCTCGATCAGTCTCATCTGCTCCTCTTCTGATCTGCAACCTCCTCTTCTGATCTGGTCATCTGTTCTGGTCATCTGTTCTGGTCATCTGGTCATCTGATCTTCTGATCAGCTGGCTTAGCTTTTCTTTTCTTCTAATTTTGCTCAGCTCATCAGTTAACTCCGGAACTCATCTTACTCATCTGATCTCGATCAGTCTCGTCTGTAGCCTCGTCTGATCTTGATCGTCTTCGTCTGATTTCGTGAGTTCCCCCTCAACTTGTTCTCTCGTTCTCCCTCAACTTGTTATCTGTAGATTAACTTCAAAACCACAAGTTGATAATGTTTTGGCATAATTCATCAAAACTAAAATATCCCAACAATTTCCCCCTTTTTGATAATGACGCAAAAACATTAAAATGTATGCATTTTTACAGAGATCGGGTTTTTGTTTAAAAAGATCAGTTCAGGTTGTCACATTGAAATCAGTGAACCTTTTGAACTCCCGCTCTGATACCAATTGTTGGTATCAGTTCAGAAACAGGTTTTTAAAATAGATCAGTTCAGGTGGTCACTTTAAATAAATTAGTGAACCTTTTGAACTCCCGCTCTGATACCAATTGTTGGTATCAGTTCAGAAACGGGTTTTAAAATAGATTAGTTCAGGTGGTCACTTTGAAATCAGTGAACCTTTTGAACTCCCGCTCTGATACCAATTGTTGGTCCCGATTTGTGGAAACCCATGTGCGCGGAAATACCATGTGTAATGCATATAAAACAGGGGTGAGGGTAGAGTGATTTCAATTACTCTTTTTTGCTTTTAAGAACGATGTGTGTTTTGCTTATAATCGAATGCATATGGCAAGTAAGAACATAAAGCAGTAAATAACACACGATTTTATAGTGGTTCGGAGTCCAACTCCTACATCCACTCTTCCCTTTCAGCAGGGACACCTACTTAACCAACTGGACTTAGATTATTGTGTAAGTCCAACACCCAACAGATGTTTACCGAGTTCACACTCAAACGGGACTTATCTCCCTCACGGGATCGCCTACCCTCCCTTTCGGGATTGCTAGATGTTTACCGAGTTCACACTCACCTACAAACTTATCCTACCAAACTGATTTGGGTAAGGTTTGTTTGGTTTCCAACTAGGTTGAGATTTTCCCTTACATTTGTTTAGCCTCAATGCTAAGGTTGGGAAAATCTCTCTAAGCTTAGGATATTACATTTGTGCTTAGATCTAGGGTAGAACACTCTTGAATATATGCGTGTATTTCTTGCTCAGTGTTCTATGGTGGGAATGCTTTGTGTATGTGGCTCTTGGCTCTGTAGCATCTTTTTCTACTGGTGCTTTAATGTAAACATATTGTTCACATCCGGCCATTGTTTATTAAATTTTCTTCGATGTTCCACCTATGTATATGTATATATTACACTATATTGGTAGAATTGGAGATAAGTCAAAACGTACATATACATATTACCATACACCAATACTATGATTTGGGATTTGAGGGCACCAAATTGATTTGAGAATTGAGATTAAGGGTCGGCCCACTAACATAAATTAAATGATTAAAGAATAAAAATAGTAAATTAAGCAAGAATGCTTATGTATCAGCAGAAGTTAAAAAATTGTCTTGTTCCATAAAAAATAGGCTTCATCCTCTTTTTGTTATTCATCTCAAGAATCAACTACAAACCAGATGATGATTTTAACTTATTAATTTTCGCTCCCCCCAGATTAGTTCCTCCTTTTATACTGTAAAAAATATGGGTGTTGCAAGAGATGATCATATCCACAAATATACACTAAAATTGTAGGTTTTGCAGGACATAGAGAGGGACCACATTTACATATTCACACCACATCTACATATTCACACATCAAGCCACATAGTCACGCTACATCGCGCATCAACAAATATCTGAGATTCTACTTTATATTATAAGTAAATTAACCTGCTCAACTTCTGGATTTGCATCAAACACAACTTCTTCTTCTGGATTTACATCTACAAAAGCAGTTCCATGAATATCTGCATTTCCAACATCAAGCGCAACATCTTCTTCTTCTGGATTTACATCAAAAGCAGGTTCATTTATATCTTCACTTTCAACATCAAGCTCAACTTCTTCTGGATTTACATAAAAAAAAACAGGTTCGTGAATATCTTCATTTTCTTCTGGATTTACATCAACAAAAGCAGGTCCATGAATATTTTCAATTTCATCATCAATGTACTCTGCCTGAGGATCTTCATATTTGTCGCCCTCTGAATCGCTACCACCAGATATACCATGAATAACAGTAGTTGTGTCCATGTTGAACAAGAACAAGAAGAGGTTTTTCAAATGAACATATGAGAGAAATGGCAATAGGTTTCAGAAATTTTTTTTGAAAAAGAACAAGAATTTTTTTGATAAGAGAAGTAGTCGTTACATTGATTAACCTCAAGGGATGTGAAAGGGTTTTTAGAGAATCGGGAATAACCAGGGAGGAAAAATGGGCGCTCTTTCTTAATCCTAATGGAGCCAAGAATAATTAGGGATAAAAGAGTCATTTAATAATAACAATAATAATTCTAATTAATTTTAATTAATTCTGCCTAGGCAGATTCTGCCCAAATAGCACTGCCCTTATTATTATTATTATATATCCAACTGAATACTCCCCCCTCATTTTTTACTTTATTATCATTATATAATATAATATGCAAACACATTAATTATTAAACAATCGTCTAATCATTTCTACGTTACTTTTTACAATATAATATTATTTTTATTATCTACTCCTAAATCCCCCTATAGAATTTCAAATCCCCTCAAAACTGTAAACAATAAGGCTGCGTTTGTTTTGAGATTTAAGTGTGCGGAGCAAGTCAAGGTTTTAGAATCTAGAGATTTAAAATTCTTGATGAATAGTATATGTATGTATTTGTTTTGGGATTTGAGTAGGGTGGGATTTAACTTTATGTCAAATCAATATTTAATAATGATTGATATTGTATTATTATATTATATTGAGAAGAATAATACAGTGTATAAAGTGTGATGTATTGAGAAGAGTAATAATAGATTTTATAGGTATTTATAGGGGTGGATGAAATCTAGGATTTAAAAATCTCAGACTCTAAATCCGTAACTCGTATGAGACGGAGAGCGCAAAATCCTAAGTTCACCCGTGTGAATCCCAAAACAAACGCAACCTAAGGCCATTGGGGGTGGAGAGAGTGTATAAAAGTATTTGGCTACAAATTCAAATGGGTGATGGCACAAATCGAATCGCTGTTGCAGAAATGCAGGTCGTTCTCACACCTCCAACAGCTCCAGGCCCACCTCCTAGTCACCGGCCTTTTCCATATATACCCCTCCCGCTCAAAGTTCCTCGATTTCTGCGCCACCTCAGCCGCCGCCGGCAGCCTCCCTTACACCGCCGCCGTTTTCCGATACCTCCCGTTCCCGTCGACGAACGACTGGAACGCCCTCATACGAGGCCACGCCCAGAGCCACCACCCCATCAACGCCGTCACGTGCTACCTCTCCATGTCACGTGCCCCCTGCCGGCCCGATGCCCTCACCTGCTCCTTCTTCCTCAAGGCCTGCGCCCGCGCCTTGGCCCGAATTGAGTCGTTTCAGATGCACGCGCATGTTTTGAAATCAGGGGTTTGTGGGGATGGTTTGTTGCAGACCACATTGGTTGATGCTTATGCGAAGTGCGGTGAATTGGAGTGTGCGCGCAAGGTGTTTGATGAAATGGCTAAGAGGGATATTGCTAGTTGGAACGCTTTGATTTCTGGATTGGCGCAGGGGAATCGACCGTATGAAGCGTTGGAGCTTTTTGATAGAATGAATGATGGGTTAATGAGGCCGAATGAGGTTACGGTTCTTGGTGCTCTGTCTGCTTGCTCGCAGATTGGGGGCGATCGGGGGAAGGGCGATAGAGTGTTCGATTATGTTAAGGAAAGAGGATTGGATGAGAATGTGATAGTGTGCAATGCTGTTATTGATATGTATGCGAAATGTGGGGTGGTTGAGAAGGCATATGCTCTGTTTCGGGGTATGAAATGTTCGAGGAGTGTAATTACATGGAACTCGATGATCATGGGGTTTGCGATGGATGGAAATGGGGAGAAAGCGCTCGAGCTTTATAATGGAATAGGCGGGGAGGGGCTAGTGCCGGATAGTGTGACCTATTTAGCTGCATTGTGTGCATGTAATCACGCGGGAATGGTGGATGAAGGGGTGAAGCTTTTCGAATTGATGGAAGAAAATGGGGTGTGCAAAAGCATGAAGCATTACGGGAGCGTGGTGGACTTGTTGGGAAGAGCAGGGAGATTAGACGAGGCGTTCAAAATTATAGAGACGATGCCAATGGTTCCTGATGCTGTGTTATGGCAAACTCTGTTAAGCGCTTCTAAGACTTATGGGAATGTGGAAATGGCGGAGAAGGCATCAAGAAAGCTCGTGGAGATGGGGTCGAGCGCATGTGGGGATTTCGTGCTGTTATCGAACGTTTATGCTGCAAACGAGAGGTGGAACGACGTGGGGAGGGTGAGAGGGGCGATGAAGAATAGGGAGGTTAAGAAGGTGCCTGGGTTCAGCTACTCTGAGATGAACGGCGTTATATACCAGTTCTTTAATGGCGATAAAAGTTTCCCGAATTGGAGAGATGTTTACGGAAAGCTAGAAGAGATTACGTTTCGGATTAGAGAATTTGGGTATGAACCGGAGACTAATTACGTGTTGCATGATATAGGACAAGAAGAGAAGGAGAATGTGTTGTCTCATCACAGTGAGAAATTGGCTCTGGCTTTTGGTTTGATTAGTACAGAAGATGGGAGCCCCATTAACATTAACAAGAATCTTAGGATATGTGGCGATTGCCATGTCGTAATGAAGCTCATTTCGAAATTGTACGATCGAGAAATTGTAGTCAGGGATCGTACCAGGTTCCATAGATTCAAGGAGGGTTCTTGTTCTTGTAGAGATTTTTGGTGAAAATGGATATTGATTTGATTTGTAATGCATTAGTTCTTGTATAACATTTTAGAATAACATAGAGTATATATACATCATCTCAGTACAACACATCCAATCTAACACATTCTGATATCTGTTATGGGTTCAGTAAAATCATGCTTGGGAAACAAAATGAAGTTGCATAAGCTTATATATGTTCATAGTAACATAAAATTACAAAGATAAGATGGTAAATCTCAGTAAAGAATGTCAGGACTATTAAATGTCAATTGAACTCAATCATAATCCATGATGAAACAAATATCGCGAACGAATAGGTACTCAGTGGTCATAACAGCATGGGAGAAAAAAATTAACAATTTCAATAAAGTCAGTTTCTACTGAAGAACCCATGAAACTTCCATGAGAGTTGCACACGGTCAGCACCCGACTACTGCTTTTTAAGCCTTGCCTCAAAACCCCCCTCCGGCCTCTTTTCAAGTGTATATGGTACATATGTCCCCAGCAATTTGTCCCAGATGGAAAAGAACGGTTGGGAGTAGTTGAATTTCGTACCTTGGAGTTGATGATGAATGTCATGATAAGCAGTATTGTTCTGGAAAAGCAGATGGAAGATATTACCAGGAAGCCACAGCCCACAATGATCATCAACCGTTTTGATAACAGCAAAGCAGAAGAAGAAAACAGCTGTTCTTGCAGTCATTCCAGAGACGAGGAAGGATATAGCACCGCCGAATATGTCTAATAGAAGGCCTTCCAATGGGTGATTGTAAAGAGCACCAATGGCATAAGGGACGACCAATCTGTGATGCTGAGAGTGGATATGTTTGTACAGAAACTTGTTTTGGTGCATATATCGATGCACAAAGTACTGCCATGTGTCCATTACCAGCATTGCAATTATAAATTGCACAACTAGAACAGGAATCGAGGGTTGAACAATGTCTACTGAAGAATTTGCAGTTGAAGTTACCTGCAATGCTAAATGTCAAGTATTAAATTATTAAGGACACCAAAATGTGTATTTCAATATTTGGTATCACTGTGTTTCAACTAATGCTATGAAGTACTATCCGTCTGGTCATAGTTTATGGCTGTATGACCTACAGTTCTAATTTATTAGTACATAAAATAGGAGGTGTTTACAAACTCAAGTGGAGGGGGCAGAAACACTTATTTATTAAGCTGCCCCCGCACAGTTTTAGCTTCTGAAAGTGCTTTTAAGTTGTTAGTAGAGTTTGCAAACACCCCCATAGAATACTGGAGCTCAAAGGAGAAAGGGATGTACTTCAATAAAATGATTGTGCATCTCTAGATCTCGATACATAATTGCATATTGACGTAGAACTTTACAGTCAGTTTAGACTCTTGGGGGGTGTTTATTTATGGCCCCCCACCCCACATTTTCATTTCAAATCCAAATCCTCAAACCAGGTTTGGTATAGGATTTCAAATCCTAAAAAATTCTACCCTATTTTACTTTTATTCTTAAACACAATTTCTAATACGAAATCATTCGTCTATCACCTATATTTTCAAAACCATACCCTATCCAATCAAATCCACAAATAAATACCCCCTTGAAGTCGAAAATGAAGGAACATCAGGTTGGGCCATAGGGGGAAATATAAGTGATGCTTCTCAAAGAAATTTTGAATTGAACGTTCAACGTGCAAATAAACTACCAGTTTTGATTATACGCTCTGGGGCATTTTGTAGGTGCCTATATGCGAGATTAAAGAAAATAAATATCGAGGAGCTCAAACTCATATGGTCTACAACATGATAGTACCTAAAGAATTCAAAAATTGAATTTGCATTATAGCGCATTTACCAAGAAGAGCAATTCGGCAATAATTGCCTGGAAAAATTGCTGAAGAAGAACACCTTTGATCACAGATCCCAACGGAACCAAGTTTCTCTGATTTTCTTCGGTTCTTGTATGCAGCCTATACTTATCTAAAGGAGGGAGAAGCTGATAAAACCCTGCATACAACCAGTACACCACTAGTGGAGCAAATGTCCCCATCGTTTCATCGCTGACATATCCTTCCCAAAACACCATTCTTGAACTATCTTTCTCTATTTCTTTTCACCACAACCAACTATTCAGGCTACAACCTGGATAAAGATATACTGGAAATCATATGTGCCCTGAAAAAAGAGAAGAACAAACATCATGTAATGGAGAATCCAGCAGACCATAGTCCCATTAACATTGTATAAAACTAAGCCAGGATGTAAAGTTGAAGTATTCAATTTCATGGATGAAACTGAGGTAATTCACACACTAAAGTACTTCAACTATGTCTATAAAATTCGTAATCAATTAAAGCCCAGATTACTTCAAACTAAGTAATGCCCTTATGATGAAATCTAGGAAGCATTTCTACTTTGTGGATGAAACTGAGCTAATACACACACTAAAGTGCATCAACTACATCATATTAACCATAACCAATCAAATCACAGATTAGATATCATCAACTCGAGATACAAATCTATGGCTGAGCTGGGCTTATTATACACTTAAATATCCATATCCAAAATAAAATGTTCATAAACATTAAACCCTTGAACCAAGTCAATTTATCAAAATAAACTATGCTAAACTATCATAAACAAATCTGAAGTTGCAATTAACTACAAACAGCTACATTCGCCCAAAAAACTTAAGAAAGGTAAAGACCCAGATGCATACAATGAATAAGCAAGCAATTAAAACGTACTTTGGAGATTTGCAGAGGTATAATCGAACTGAATATCGTGGAACAGAATCTGAGACCAGTGGGCAGGAGAAAATCGAAAACGAATTCAATCAGCCCCAGGGCAGGGTCTCAATCAAATGAAGGAGAATATGTTTATTGAAACATTTTCGAGATTGCAAATTATAAGGCCGACATTGTTAAGAGGTGTGACAGTTGTGAGAGTGTTGGAGGAATCTGGAGCAATAATGGCAAAAGATTCGAAAGCAGCCAAAGAAGTGATGTCGTATTTGATCTAGGTTTAATTTGATTGCACTTTTCAAAATGGGGCTCGCACATGTGAGGTGAGGGTAACAAAGAAAAGACATCATTTGGGAGTCTTCGAGTAAAAAACATGAGATACTAATAAAGATTTACCTAGGAGAAAAGGTTTATCGAGGGTGGGTTGAAAATCAAATTAAGCTATTCTATACTCTATTTGAAAAAATTCGATAAAAATTTGTTTTGAGTTTAATTCAGTACAGATATCAAATAAGATTGAACATACATTTCTATTCGGTACAATTTAAAGTTCGGCTCGAGTTCAAAATAAGTGTATAATGTCAAACTAATCGAGCTCGACCAGTGTTCGACTCGATTAAAGCTCGTCCATTAATTTTCAAACAAGTTTAAACACGAATTTATAAGCTTGATTATATTTCAAACAAATTAACAATAGAAGTCAACTCAGCTCGACTCATTAACAATGACAATTGTACCTAGATGGTTAGGGCGAAAAATGTATAAATTATAGTATCACGATAATAGACATTTTAAAAATAATAAAAACTCATGTTAGACGGTTTCATATATAAAACGGGATACACCTTATCACAAATTCATCTATTTCAAAGTATTAAAGTGTCAATATTTAAATTATATTTTATTTTACCGTGAAATTGTCTTACGCAAGAGTACTCCTAAAAAATTTACAAGAAATTCACACAAAAAATGGAGAAGACCCATATCGGGGATCCTCTTTCGGCAATAATGTGTCAAGCATTTACCTTAAATGTCTAAATGAGAGAGGATGATTTATAAGGGGTCATCACTCTCTAATGTACAAAAATTTTGAGAAATTTATTATTTTAAGGTACATTTTTTTTTTTTACTTGCACATATATAGTTGAATTTGCAGATTATCTAGACGAATGTGCAAATATAATTGTACCTTAAAGTAATAATAAAAAAAATTATACCTTACAATAATAATTTGAAAAGATTTATGCCTAGAGTATTTTTTTTCTATTTATAATTATTAATAATTTCATCGCGCGCATTGAATATTTATAAAATTTAGCATGAGATGATATAATATGTGAACAACTGTGATTGATTCTTAATAATTTTTTCCACTAATATCTTGATTAATATATGAAACTTGACAATTTTTTTATGAAATTTATTCATAGTATATAATTGATTACCGCTACACTTATAAATGAATATTACTACTTTTATAAACTAACACCCATAAAATATTAATTTATTTATAAGTATAATAATATCAATTTAATAAGTATTATAATATTAATTTATAAATGTTATAGTACGAAATAGTTATCTCGGAGACTTACTCATAAAATTTATGACAAACTATATATTTTATAAATTTATATAATCAAAAGTTTGCATTCAAATTTAAATTCATACAACAACAAAAAAAAAAATCACACACACTCTATTTAAATTGTAATATCCAAAATTATTCAATTTAAATTAGATTTATTAATATTTTACTCAATTCCTTAAAATGTGCGGTTTGCTTGTCCACCACTCTTCCTATCCCCTTCACATCTACTCTCCTTCTTCCATTTGCAGGGTTTAGCAAGTGCCATTAAATTTTCGATCGAATTACCCTGAACTAGGGTTTATCTCTCTCATTCACACACACTCATACTGAGAATTTTCCGTTTGTAAATGATGGTGGATTCGGATTTTCCTGTTAGCGGCAAGAAATTTCCGCCAGGATTCCGATTCCACCCTACCGATGAGGAACTCGTGATTTACTATTTAAAGAGGAAGATGTGCTGTAAACGGCTTCGTCTTGACGTAATCAGTGAGACGGATGTTTACAAGTGGGA
The DNA here is from genome assembly GCA_037126765.1 of Stenogyne calaminthoides. Classification (NCBI taxonomy): domain Eukaryota; kingdom Viridiplantae; phylum Streptophyta; class Magnoliopsida; order Lamiales; family Lamiaceae; genus Stenogyne; species Stenogyne calaminthoides. The sequence goes on along the minus strand of JBBCBC010000022.1, from coordinate 31,165,313 downwards.
TCCAGAGGATTTGCCTGGTCGGTACTATTTTGTTTTTTCAACGAATTGATCTTATGTTTTGTTTGTTGCTTGTTTTTTCATTGATTTTCATTTTTTATGTTCTTTCAATTAATTGTTTTAGTGGGGATTTGGCCTTTTGGTGTTGGGGTTATTGTTTCAATTTTGTTGATGCGTAGCGGTATGTTTTTGAATTGTTCAATTGCTTGTGGTTGACTGTTTGCTACTTTTGCACGAGGGATTGCTGTTATTTTCTCATGAATTGGTTGCCAGAACTAGTTCAATTAGGCTTTAGGAATCAATCAAATGAAATCTGTATTAATATTCAGTTGCATTGGTGCAGTGATTTGTAATTATTTGGTCTGAATTGTGGAATTTTATACTTACTGTGTGAGAGTCATGAGTTTTATGACATTTTTCCCACTTAATTATGTGTGTGTTTTCCCATTTCCCCTGTATTGTCTTGAGACTTTCATTTTCCTTTTTTTATTAGTTATATGCAGTTTGTTTGTGTGATTGGGTTGTTTAGGCGTTCCTTACACTTTTCTTGATGGCATAATTTACTGACTTTCACATGTCTGGAAATGCAGGAATGTCAAAACTAAAAACTGGTGATAGACAATGGTTCTTCTTTAGCCCTAGAGAAAGGAAATATCCAAATGGAGGAAGGTCCAATCGTGGTACTAAGCATGGTTATTGGAAAGCAACTGGGAAGGACCGTGTCATTTCATATGGTTCTCGTGCTGTTGGGATAAAGAAGACATTGGTCTTCTATAAAGGTCGTGCACCTAAAGGAGAGCGAACAGATTGGGTTATGCATGAGTATACCATGGATGAAGAGGAGCTGAAACGATGCCAGGATGCTAAGGAGTACTATGCGCTGTACAAGGTGTACAAGAAAAGTGGGCCCGGTCCCAAAAATGGTGAGGAATATGGTGCACCATTCAGTGAAGAGGATTGGTCCAATGATGAGCTGGAGATTCCTGCTGATAAAACGAAACCTATTGATAATGCTGAAACAGTTGTTACTCTACATAATCAGTCGTCATGGGAAGATCTTGCTGAAATTATGAATCGGATAGCAGATGAACCCGTCTCCACTCAATCACTTTTTGATTGTAGATATGTTCTTGACCAGTTTCTTGGTGAGGAGGAAAATCAGTGTACATTAGTTGGTCATTCTTCAGAGGATGTGTCTTTGCCCGAGGGTACTTTGGACTTTACACATACAGGCACAACTCTGTTACCATCATTAAACGCACCTGAGGTTTCTTCTGCCCTCATCACCAGTGTGCAAGATCCTCAGATAGGCGAAGATGATGACTTCTTCAAAGATTTTCTTGAAGTTGACGATCTTGATCAAGATCCAACCACACAGTTTTGTAGTAATCATGTGAATGATTTGGAGAGACTGCAGTTTGAGGAATTTGATGGTCTGAACGAGTTTGACCTATACGAAGATGTATCCTCGTTCCTCTGTGATATGGGGCCCATTGAGTCTAACCAAATTTCTCAGCCATGTATGAATGATTTTGAAAACGGAGTTATGGACCCCATCTCAAGCTCATACTTAAATAAGTTTGAGAATACATCAGAAAGTTATCAGCTTTGGGCACAGGAGCAGACTTGTAGTAAATTGACTGTTGAAGAAGTACATAGGGGCTTTGTTGTATCATCATCCTCAGGTACTGAAATTAGTGGCATTCCCAGTGAAGCAAATAATAAGCTGCTATAAAATATCTATAATTTTGACTTGCATGCCATTCTCTTCTTTGAATAATAGAATAGAGCTCTTATTCAGATGGATGGTATGGGTTGATCATGTCATCTTCTGCAATTGATGCTTTGCTGAACATTATACTGATGTTAGTGGATTTTTGGCATGTTTTAGGTAATATACATCAGAATCAAAATAACGGTTTTGAACATGACCCACTCGGAGAAAATGAAAACGAAAGCAGCAAACAGGGTGATGGTATAGACTCGTTTTTTTCGTCTGCTCTCTGGTCGTTTGTGGAGTCTATACCATCAAGCCCTGCTTCAGCGTCTGATCAGGGTGATCTGGTAAATACGGCTTTTGAACGAATGTCTAGCTTCAGTGGGGTAAGAATGAATGCCAAAAATACAAATGTTGTTAAAACTTCAAGAAATTCTGGCAGATCTAAAAATGGTTTCATCTGTTTTTCTCTACTTGGAGTAATTTGTGCTATATTATGGGTATTGACAAGAACCTCTATGAGGGTGATGGGTATGTACACGAACAAATAAATATATAAATAGCAGTTCACTCTTGGAAGTTCTTGAATTATCAATGTGGAGCATTTCATGTTGCAGTGAGCAAATTAATCGTTTGATCCAACTCTACATTTATGTATGATGGGGTTAATTTCATGAGATGAAGTTTTAGTTTAGATTTATCACAAGAGACACGTTTGTATGAGACGGTCTCAAAGTGAGACGAAGCATAATTTGGGTATGACGTTTTAACACTTTGGGAGGGTTAGGTGTTGATTTGTGTTAGGATGTATCCCGTCTCATGTAGGGGACCGTCTCATGCAAGTTTTTGTCAAGATTTGATAACTGTCGTATCTCAATAATATCAAGTGGGCGTATATTAAGAGGAATATTGCACTTATATCTTACTGTTATCATATTTATACAATTAATTTCTATCTAACATAAGACCCAACGAAAACAATGGGCCAACATAAAAAGCCCAAATGGAGAGCTTGCCCAGGTTATCTGCAGCCCATCATTATTAAGAGGCACACTTGCATGAAACGGTTTCACAATGAGACGGGATATAAGTTGGGTACTGATGCTTTGACACTTTGGGAGGGATGAATGTGATTTATATTAAATTGTATCCCGTTTTATGCATGAGATCGTTCACATGAGTTTTTGTTTATTATTAATTATACCACCACCATTTTATTTGTCATATTTTATCATAATTATGGAAATCCTTACGAAAATTGTCGCCGCTATTGCACATTGCATCCGCCGCATCCGCCTGACCTCCACAGTAGTGCAATTATAATATTATTTCAAGCAATTATAGCTTTACATATATATATATATATATGTATTATCGATAAATGTATGAAATTCATAAATTAAAGTATAAGGGTACTCCAACCCTTATAAGAAATGAAACATATTACAAAGACACCAAACTAATAGGGTCGCTTATCCTAGGTGCCATCTATTCGAGATTACAACATAACTTAGACTCCTTAATCCACTTAGAATAAGAATGCTGTCTAATTGATAGATCTTTGAGACACAATCATGACCACACTCTGTCTTTAATGGACTCCATAATATTCGAAATATTCGGTTCAATGTTGCTAAAAAAATTAAGTCACTACGTGCATTCCAAATTGATCATATAATACCTGCCCAAAGAGATGTTGTTCTTGCTTTCTTTTTGTAACCAAAGAGTTCACCATGCTGGAGAAAGTGAACAGTAGATGAAATGCGAGTAACCATATCTATATCAAGCCACATGTACAAAGCTATCCATATTGCTATCGAAAAATCACAGCTAAAAAATAAATGGGATTGATCTTCGTCTTCCTTTTTGCACATCGGACACAAGAGACCGCCGCCTTGATGTAGTCTGTTGAGGGAAATTAAGTAAATAAATTATTCTCAATCCTCTCTACAAGCTCGAGCTTTTAGATGAGACGGAATTCTCTCATGGTATCAGAGCCCAGGTTGTGGGTTCGATTCCCGTGGAAGCACTCCACCCATTTAAATTGTCCACTCTGTTAGGCCTCCTCTCCAAAGAGCCGAGACAATGATTCGGCCCAAGAGTGAGGGGGGTTGTTGAGGGAAATTAAGTAAATAGATTATTCCCGACCCTCTCTACAAGCTCGAGCTTTTAGATGAGACGAAATTCTCTCATAGTCCACCTCTACGAGCAAGGTTGACCTTCGTTGGCATCCGATCTTTGAGATCCTTCAATACGATTGCCTGAATTCTTTTCGTAGCATAACAACTCCATAGCCTGCTGAAAATCTTCTGAATCGTCGTTGCCTCACTATTAGCCGCTCCGCTTGTAGCTACTTTATAAGGCGCTGCTGTAGAAAAGATCCCGTTTGCTGCATGAGACCAACTCCAAAGATCATCTCCGTCACGCTGCATCGAGTGCCTGCCTAAGGGATAAAGCATATTACATATGTAAGATATTAATAGTTATTACATATGTGCCTTTAAAAAAAAGTTACTCCCTCCGTCCAATCATAATGGTAAAGTATCTCATATTTTCGTCTTAATCATAATGATAAAGTATTCCATATTTTCGTCTCAATCATAATGGTAAAGTTACTTACACACTTTATTACTTTATCACTTTATCAAATTAAATATTAATAAAAAACACTTTCTACCCCCAATTACTCATCACTTTATCACTTTATCATATAAAATACTAATAAACAACTCTTCCTACCCCACCACTTTATCACTATTCCACTAAATCCTTATGAACAGTAAAAATGTCATTATGATTGGGACGGAGGGAGTATTACATATGCAAGTTATTTTAATACAATTTTAATATTATTACAAGCAATTATATTTTCTAATTTGAATAATTAGATATTAAAATAGATGTAATTTTTATTGTAAAATTTATTTAAAATTAATACTTCATAAAACAAATGTTGAATGGTGAGACATGCAATTTAGACCTGGCGATAGTTTAAGAAATTCATCTTCTTCTTTTTTTAAATAAATATTTAATTGCAGGATAAAATATATTTTACCTCGACTAAATTAAAACACATTTAAAAAAATTTAGTTTTTAAACTTCAAAATCAAAACAATATTAACATATTTAAGTAAGGGGCAGAAAATTCACAGAGCTTTTACGGATCGATTTTAAGAAAGAGTTCAAAACCAAACATAAAAAATACGCAACAATTGTGTCTATATATGGACAAATATGTTGCCCATATAATAATAATACATGCATGTTCGCATGATGAGGCGTAATATTGCACAGTCTGCACATATCAATATCCATGTAATATTTGTGTACAAGTATAATTAATGGGGCAAAAATTTCACTCAAATTTTTTGTCTTCAAGTTTAATTGTTATGCATATGTATTATCATTATTATTGCATAAGCACTACCACTGTTATGCATATGTATTGTCGTTATTATTGCATAAGCGCTATCACAGTTAAAAAAATGCTTGATTTTTTTAACAATAATAATGCATAAATAACAAGAAATAGCATATATAGCAGTGACATTCGGAAAAAAAAAATTAGGTGAACCTGAGTAGGGAGGAAATACCAAAAATATCGGTATACCGCACTTACCGTACCAAAAAAATATCGATTTTATCAAAAATTTCGGTACGATAACGGTATGAAAATATAGAAAATTTCGGTATACCGAAATATTTCGTTTACCGAAATATACCGAAATATTTTCGATATACCGGAAAAATATACCGGCATACTAAAAAAATTTCGGTATATCGGTATATACTGAAATTTTGGTACGGTATCCGTATGTAATATTGACACACCGATAATTTTGGTATGCCAGAATTTCGGTATACCGAATTTTCGGTACAACAACGATATGACATTTTTCTGTATCGAAAATTTCGATACGGTAACGATATGACAATTTTTTTTTTGATATGCCGTACCGTCCACTCCTAAACCTAAGATTACAGTAGACCTATATCACTATTATTGGAGGGCCAATTTTCTACCAAGGACTAGTATGTAAATTTATAGTACTTAATTGAAGGGCGTCTTTTTTAATCATAATAACTTCTTAAAATCTCTTTTGATCAACACCTAATGATACCCTGTTTTGACTGGTCAACAAATAAGATATTTAATAAATAAAATTACAACATAAAAAAGAGTGATTTTTATGTATATTCAGGTACACTATACGTTCATAATGAATTTTAAAATTATACAACTTATTATATCGAAAGATGTAATTTTTTTAAATTAAATTGTATAATTAAATTTTCATATTAATAATTATACGGTTCAATATAAATAAATTGCATCTTTCAATATAACAAATTACATAATTCTAAAATACATTATGAATGCACGTTTTACACACACTTGAATACTTACAAAGACTTAGCGATAAAAATAAGAGTTGGTATGCTGCGAAACGTGTTCATCGTGAAACTGATTTATTCTTACATTTCAGTTATCACGACTGTATCCTTTTGTATTATAAACACTTTTTCTTGATTATCCTTTTATATTATTTCTTTGTAATATGTTTCACATCCTTCATTTTTATGAGTAACAATTTTAATATTAAAAAATTATACTCTTTATTTATATAATAAATACTTTTAGTAATATAAGTCACCCCGAAACCAATTTCAACATGAAATTTTTCACCATATACTTTGTATTAAAAAAGAAAAAAAAAGTCAAAGGCGCCCATACTCATAGCTCAGTGCACTTCACTCACACCAAAACATAACTCCATTCCCATCAGACTTTCCACGAAACTGCGCCTATATATTTTTGACCAACGCCGCCACTAGAGAACGTTTCCTTCTTTACTACGCCTTTCATCCCCAATTTTTTTTTCTCATTCTCCTATTAGGGTTTTCTCAATCGCACTGAAAAACCCCTATTTTGGTTGAAAGATGAAGGTGAAATCGGGCTGTCTCGGCGATGCAGACATTTTTCCGCCCGGTTTCCGGTTTCACCCCACCGATGAGGAGCTCGTGCTCTACTATTTGAAGAGGAAGATCTGCGCTCAACGTCATCTTCTCGACGTTATCGCTGAGACCGATGTTTATAAGTGGGACCCCGAGGAATTGCCTGGTACGGTTTTTTATTTCACTTTGTTTTCCTTGTTGATCGGTTCTGATTCTACTGGCTAGTTTGTTTTGTTTGATCATTGTCCTTGGCTGGTAATTTGGTTTAATTTTACTCTTGATTGATTGGTATCGTGGTTTTGATGTTATTGAGGACGATTTTGTTAATTGCAGTTTGTTTTCGATGTTACTGATTTTTGTTTGATTTTGGTTAATTATGATTATGCATATTATGCAACTTTTACTCTTCTAGTATTTAGTTTGTCAAATCTTACTTCTGCTTTCACCTGTGTAGTGTGGGTATCTACTGGCAAACCCTGTGATTCTTGATTATGTGTCTTATGCTGTGTGGTTTTTTAGGAGTAGTCATAGGAGTTTGAGTCATCGATCTATGTATTCGCTTGTGTAAACAATCTTATTTTTCGTGTTTCTCCCCATTTAATTTTGCATCTCTCATTTTGACCTTGATCTGTTGTGATTTAGATTTTTGTTCATAATTTTGTTGCTCTGATTTTTAATATTATTAGTTGGATGCCTTTTTGTGATTTATTTTTTGACTTTTCACATATCTGAATGCAGGGATGTCAAAACTGAAAACAGGCGACAGACAGTGGTTCTTCTTTAGCCCTCGAGATAGGAAATATCCAAACGGAGCAAGGTCCAATAGGGCAACAAGGCAAGGATACTGGAAAGCAACTGGGAAGGATCGTGTCATCTCATGTGGATCTCGATCTGTTGGTCTAAAGAAAACTCTGGTCTTCTACAGAGGTCGTGCACCTAAAGGAGAACGTACAGACTGGGTGATGCACACGAATACACCATGGATGAGGAAGAGTTGAAAAGATGTCAGAATGCCAGAGAATACTTCGCACTCTACAAGGTGTTCAAGAAAAGTGGACCCGGTCCCAAAAATGGCGAGCAGTATGGTGCAATCTTTAAGGAAGAGGACTGGGCTGATGATGATCTTGAGATACAATGTCCCGTTGAGACGGAGAAGCTGTTAAACGAGGCTAATGGAATCGCACCAATTGATAATTGTAAAGGATCTGATAGTCAGCAACTGTCCTTGTTGAATGATCTTGAGGAAATATTGAACCAAATGGTAGGCGAGCCAATTCCGTGAGATCTATCGGGTGGTTTTAATGGTTATGATCCTGATCAGTTTGTTGGTGAGGAGGATATCCAGAGTGGATTAGTTGATCGCTCTTCTGGTGATTTGGCAGTTCCGGTTTTCCAAGCAATTAGTCAAATACCCGATGTACCAGCTAGTTTTGAACTTGATCATTCAGGCATAACTCAGTTACAGTCACGTGAGACTCCTGAGGTTTCTTCTGCCCCAATTGCTAATGTGCTGAATTCCCGTGAATTTCTTGAAGATTTTCTTGAATTGGATGATCTAGAGTTGGATTCAACGACACAAACTCCGGATAAATTGGTTGATGATTCGGAGAAGCTGTTATTGAATGACTTTGATGGGTTAAGTGAGTTTGATCTGTTTGAAGATGCATTATCTTTTTGTGAGGTGGGTCCCCTTGAGCCAAGGCAGATCTCACAACCATACATGAATAGCTTTGAAAATGGACTTATGGGATCCACAGCAAGCACTTACCCAAACAATCTTGAGAATGCATCGACGGATTACCTTCTGCAGCAACAATTTAATAATACAGATGGTATCATCTACCAACTGTTGACTGATGAGCCAGAAACAGATCAGGGATTCTTTCCTTCATCTACTTCAGGTACAGATATTAATGGAATTCCCAATGAAGCAATTTTTGAGCTACTGAAAAAGCATCTATTATGATTTGTACACCATTTATTTCAAATTTAAGTTGTTTAACGATTATTCTCTACTCCGACTAATCTTGTGGAGCTCTTGGTCAGATGGATGGTGAAAACTCTCATGTGGAAATGGGGGAGTTTGAGCCAGCTTCAAAGAGCTCTGCTTCTATTGAAGTTGGGTAGATTGATTACTAATATTAGTGAGTTTTTTTGGCATGTTCTTAGGTGTTTTACATCAAAATCAAAATAATGGTTTTGTAAATCATTCGACTGGGGCCAATGAGTTTGGAAGCTCCAAACAGGATGATGGTACAGACTCATGGATTTCGTCTGCTCTTTGGTCCTTTGTGGAGTCTATACCAACCACTCCTGCTTCAGCTTCTGAAAGTGCTTTGGTAAACAGGGCTTTCGAACGAATGTCTAGCTTCAGTAGGGTAAGATTAAATGCAAGAAACTTAAATGTTGCTGCAGGTAATGCCTTGGGAACTTCTAGAAGTTCAGGCAGATATAGAACTAGTTTTATATGCTTGTCTTTACTTGGAGTATTGTGTGCTATTCTATGGTTGCTGATAAGATCCTGAGGTTTGATTTATGTGTAAATAGGAAGTTTTTCCACTGGTGGATTGCCGGGAAATTATTGATAATATGAAGGCAATTTTGGAATGATTATAATTGTTCAAAATGCTTGTGAATTTCTGGTGTTCCATAAATCAACAAGCAGTTTGTTTTGTCTACATGTTGATTGCTTTAACTGTGTTTCATTAGTTTTGTGACACATGAAATCTTGTTGAGATGATTTGAATAATCAAAACTAGCTCAGTTAATTGTTTCACATCTTTAGAAATGATATTTTTGATTGAGTTGAATACATGAATTTTGATGATCAAGTTTTTCTTCGAGAATTGTCCAGATTATTAGTATAATTTTGTGGTTTTAATTATTATCATATGAAGGATAAATAAATTCGTTTGATTGACGAGTAAATCAAAATCATGCAATGGTTCTTGTCATTTTAGGACGCGAATAGTAATACATCATTCACGTTCTTTTTTAAGTAACTAGTAATTTTTTCGTGCGATCTGTTGATGGAATATTATTAAAAAATTGCCATGCGATTTATTGATGGAATATTATTGATAGAATATTATTAAAAAAATTCCGTGCAATTTACTGATTGAATATTAATATATTATTAATTTTTTAAATGTAATGTTTAGCTACTCATTAATTTATACTAATTTTTTTTATTATTACATTTCATTAATATATAAAGATTATATGTATATACATGGATATAGTGTAATAATTTAATTAATCTCATGACTTTTTATTATTTATTAATTTCACCACAAATATTAAAATGTATAAAATAATATTATTCAACTCATATAATTAAAATAAATAAAAACACTTTAAAAATAATAAAATAAATATTTTAAGTATGAATTTTGTTTTTATACGTTTAATATATATGTAATTTTAAAAAATTTAAAAGACAAATCACTTATTATTATGCAGTGTGTTAAAAATAAATTTAAAATAAAATAATTATTGAAATTAGTAGTGCAAAATCAAAAGGTTGGATTAGAAAACTTAAATCACTCTCTTTAATCGAATTTTAAAATTCCGAGAACCATCTTTGAATGAGTTTCACTAAACTCAAATCAAACATCATAATTTAATGCCCAAGTAACGTAGAATTATCGAAATTGTCGTAATTAAGTTTATATTAATCTGTTCTAGTGTCGTGGTGTTACATTATATAACAAAGTAACACGAAATTGAAAAATTCAAAATGTAGTATAAAGTAACACGAAATTGAAAATTTTAAAATGCATCAACATATGGTGCTAGAAAGTTGCTGCAGCTCCAATAGTTTTTAACTGAATGACAATTGGTCAATCTCACATTTTCGTATCATTATAAACTTGAATATTGATCTATTATGTTGTATAATTTTCTGTTTGCAACTTCATGTATAAAGATCTCAATACCTTTCCGTCTAAATGGAGGCTAATGAAGCAGCAGCTTCTGCCCGACTCCTCTTTTGATCACATGTGAGATTCTAAAATATCCTCGACCGGTGTAGGAATGTGCAACCCATTTATAGGAAACTCCGCCTTATTATCCTTGCAACAACACGAGAAGCTAATTTTCCAGCCACATCTGCTGGCAATCTTAGTAGTGCTTGTTGTGAAGCTTGTGGGAGCTGAAAGAATTTACATGAAGAATTATTATCAGTACTGCAAATATATTGAGAAGAATCACTCAAAACTTAGGGAAAGCAACATAATTTAATGTTAAAAGATGTAAATGTTTGATGCACTATTCTTACCTCAGAAATTGCAGAGAGAAATGGCTGCAATTCTTGGCCAGATACCAATCCATAAGGGAGAATGGCTGCTTTCTGGCTGTCGTTTGAGCAGACTCCTTCAGCCTGCTGCTGCAAGGATATAACTATTGTTACTACATCGATTACAGTGTTTTTTTTTCCTTTTAAATTATTATACACTCTTCTTTTAATACACTACCATGAAATCTATGATACTAGTAGGTTATTTGTCTAAAAGAAAAGAGCCACGAACCTTCCCTTTCCGTTGTTCTTGTTCACAAACATGTGTGAAATGTGGTGTAAATGATTAAAAGAACAGCTACATGATCATTTATTAAATAAATAGAGTACTGTATAGATGGGACCCAACAAATTGACACTTCACAGTGTGTCAAGACAGATAGACTCATCCTATTTCAGTAAAAATTGAAGTGGATATGCCGACTGCAAATAGAAAGATTATTCATGGAAATTAACACTTACAGATGTTTCAGTCTGTTGAGGCCCTGAAAGCAATAGCACAAGGCGTCTCAGTGTTCTCAGATTGGTGATGTCATCAGCAGTCATAGAGGAGATAGAATTTGGTCTAAATGGTAGGCTTGCTGTAATTGAATCCAAAGTTATGTAGTCCAAGTGCATCCAAGCCCTACAATTGCTTACAATCAGATAATAAGGGAGTGTTTGCAAACCCAACAAAAAAACCTAGAATCATTCCCCCCACCCCAAAAAAAAATAAAAATCTGTGTCTGGCTTTAGAAAAAGTGCTTCTGAAACACTTTAGGGCTGTTTTCAATCCCTTCTCACAGAGTGAGAACCATTTTATTCTTAAGCTGGTAAAACCAGCTTTTAAAAAAAAGTGATTCTAGTCTTCAAGTAGCGGTTGAAAACACCACCTTTGTAGAGTTCCAAAAAAAAGCCCTAAAAGGTGTTTGCAAACACAACCAAAAAGGCTAGAATCACTTATTTTTAAAGCTGCCCTCTCACAGTTTTAGCTTCTGAAGTGTTAACCACGTTTGAAATTTAAACTTGAAGGCCACAAATTAAATTATGATGTGTAATCCCTTCTATCCAAAAAGTTCTACAAAAACAATTCAGAAATTTGACCCAAGACTCTTACCTTCGCCAATTCCTCGACGAGTATTTCTCTCACAAATGCACCCTGCAAGAATTAAAATATACTACTATTTTAGTGTGCTACTTTAATCTAGTCTCGCCACACCGATTAACCAATAATGACACTGAAGTTAAAAATACCTTCTCATTCAAAGCAAACGATAAGATTTGTTTGATAACCATCTTAGAGTCATCTTCTTCCTGCTTTTCAACAGACACTCTCTCCATCCTGGCTCGTAATGACTGTCTCAAGGGAATATCTACTATCAGAACAGCTTTTGCCATTGGAATGTAAAAAACACGTTGGAAGTAATTCAGAAGGCAGATAACTAATTCTTTGAACCAACATATATTCCATACAAGATAAAATAGGTGATTTGTTTTGATGCAAATATACAAGGTTGATTAGGGTTCATGGTGGCCTCCTCTAAATGTTATCAATAGTTCGAATAAGATGATAATACTTATGAAAGATTAGGCCAAATGTGAATTAACTAAATAACATCTTAAAACATTTAGGCCACCACATGTTTCAAAAAAGGAAAAAAATAAGATAGTTTGGAATCCATCATTTTAAAGAGCCCAGTTTTCATAATCCAAAATTATGAAGATGGTTGCTTCCAGAACATGAGGCAGATCAGATACCCCATTGGATACATATCATGAGTATCAACTAAAATGGAATATAGAGACAGAGGGCTATCATATGCATAAGAATAGAGGCAACAGCCTCAAAGGCAATTCAAGCATTACTGAGTTTTTGCTTAAACAGAATGACTTACAGGAGAGTGGAGATGGATAGTGTAAATACATATTATCTCACCTCTGATAAGAGAGACTCTAATCGATCAATTCTGAATACTCCATCCTAGTTTTATAAAAAAATCTTGAAATCAGTATCTTTGATTTTATCAAATACAACTGTCAGACACAAAGCGATTAATCTTGCACTGAAAAGTAAAGAACTCTGAAAAAAACAACAATTGCGGAATGCATACCTCGTAAAGAAGAGCTTGCAAAGAAGATTTTAATTTTGGTGAGCTGTCAGTAAGCACCTTCCGTGCAATCCAAGGGTATGTACTGCCCAAAACTTTGTAATTTGGGTTGGAGCTGATGGCAATTCCCTCCAAAACAGCTAGACTGGAAAAGCCAGAAAATTGATCTAGTAAATATTAAGTTGATCCTCAGTAACTAGAAGAAAGATAGTTTTATGTATAAAAACCAGCACTACGTATGCATATATCAGAATAATAAATAATAATAAAAATAAAAAACCACCTTCTGATGACGAGAGAAAAATAAGAAGGAATTCTGAATTTGAATTTGTACCTGCAGGCATAGAAAAGGACAACATGCGCATAATTAAATTGGCAGACAGTAAAAAAAGAAGAAGAAAAATTATGTCAAGAGTGTATGAGAGATGCTATAGGTCTCTGACAATATGCTGATGTGCAAAAATATTTTAGTATCTATTTACCACCAATTGCAACAATAATTCTGTGACAGTCAATTCCCTCCAACAGTTCATGGAATTGGAATCAAACACAAATAAGATATTCAGTTGAAATCGAAGATGTCAGAAAATTGAAACTATTACATTGTGGTTCCCAAATCCCCAAGTAGATCACCGAAGCTTATATTTTGAATTCCTTTGGAAACAGCATTCCGAAATACACCTACATGTTATTTCATATTATAAAAGCTGAATAATAGCAGATGGATAATAAGAAAAAATTGAGTTCAAACAAAGGGAAACAATGATTCATTGTAGTACAAGACTAAGTAGGTACATCTTAGAGACAGAAAAGACCTGTTAACGCTTCTGTAACAGCTTCCTTGTCAGCTGTTGGTGGAAGAAGCCTGTTGAATGAAGTTTCAGAGTCTTCAATATATTTTCAGTAACAAGTAAAGTATCAGCTGAATGCATAGCAGGGTAGTCAATGTACCCAAGAGTTACAAAGTCTATTGCAAGTGCATCATAATCACGGTTTACAAGGTGGAGACAAGCCTCAATAAAGCCATCACGAAGTTCTTCCTTGAATTCACCCATCATGCCAAAATCTGAGGAATAAAGTATCTTTCTGAAACTGATTTGAACACAGTGGAATTAAAATGCCTAAATTTAAAATACACATTGTAGTTAAGCCCATAAACTGAATGGAACACATCAGGCAGACATGTTTTTAATTTTATAAAAGATAAAAGCATTTATCAGATGAAAGATTAGCAAAGAATCATAAAAGATTTCTCATCAAATCCCAAACTTGAGCAGTTATTAACATAAATCAATATGCATATAGTTATCACCCTGACTAAAAAATATGCAGGAAGCTTTAGCAATAAGTAATAACTTATTACTAAATATGAATGAGTACCCAACTATTTCCAAGCAGTTTGGTCTGTATGCTAATAACTTGATGGGATTTGCTGGAACGAGTGGCCGATGCATTGAAATGGTTTAAATTAAGCACTGAATTAAATATGCCAACGATTATACATATGCTGTGTTGAGAAATTGTGGATACAGAGTTTATAACTTATGCATTATTTCCTCATTATAAAGAATTGTCAACCAGAAGACAGATTTCTGTTATATCAAATGATCAATGCACAATTTTCCCAGGCTGGTTACGGGAAAACAATGTTGATACAAATAGCCCCCCCACCCCCACCCCCACATGCAATATCAAGTAGCAATCCATCTTCTTCATAAACCTAATCAGGTAAATATCATGTCAAGAAAGTACCTAAGTAAGCTAATTTCCCATCATAGGTGCGAAGTAGGTTTCCAGGATGTGGATCAGCATGATAGAACCCACACTCCAGAAGTTGATTGAATGAACAATAAACTCCCACCTGTTAGCCCATCAGTAAAGCAAATTATGGTATAGAAATCGATTCAAGTGAATAGCACACTACAGCTCGTTTTAAGAATATACCTCAATAATGTAGAGATCCTTCACTTCTGCCAGCTTCTGACCCTGTGTTCATTAAATATGAGCCATAAGAATTGTTGTTCAACAATATCATATGATCTGAACAATATTCGTTATCATTACCAATTAGATTGAGAAAATATCTCAATGCATTCCTCAAAATCCACATTAAAGCACAAAAATGCACTGGTAGCTTTTTAACATTCCTGCAACTATGATCTATTTTCGTACAAGTCCTTCAGGTGTCTTAGCCATTCAATTCTATGTGCTACTAAAGAATATTCTATCCCTTTCAAATCAAAGATGATCTGGTTTTTTATTGTAGGGTAATATGCTGTTTCCAGACAAAAGTAGCCAACTGAACAACTCTACTTCTACAGCAAACAACTGGTGATTTCTTTGAGAAACACAAAAAACTCCACTTCTACCAGGACCATGACAATAACTTGAAAAAATCTTTTGAGCATACTTGGAACTTGGAAGAATGAAGTTATTATGTAAAATGGAAGCTCTAATAAACTTTGGCACCATGATCTCCAGGCTCAAGTACAAGAAAATAATTTGATAGCACAATTGCATGTAAACATATGATTACAAAAACAAAAGATAGAAATTACCTCCATCCACTGCATGGTGAGAACCTTGCGAGTTGTTTGTTCAGCATACATCTCAGGAACTACAACATCTTGTATGCTACCATATAGCTGTCTAAATAGTAGCAACCGTAAGAACATTGGGTTTTAATATCTCTCTCTCATTTCAAAAAACATTAGCATATTTGAGAAAATCTAATAACAAATCAATTGAATAAAAAAGCATATATACTACAAATCACAACAAAACTAGCTTTATATACTTCCAAAGATAAGTGCACTGAATGAATCTGAAATATCCATTAACATATAGGACTTTCCATGCTGGAAGGAAAAATGAATGTGCTCCCTTCTCTCAGTAAAGTGATGGCCAGAGTAAAAAACCAATGTAAGTACCATGGCTATAAGCAGACATGACTTGAGTATAAAGCCTAAGAGTTTCCTTATTAAACTATCAATTAGTTCACTTTTGACTCCAAAAACTACAACACCAGCACATTACCAAACACTCATTCAAAAGGGAGCTCATATATCAATCAGATGTACCAGTCAACATGTCATGACGAAAACCTTTTCATGTCAAGAGTGCTACAGGATGCTAATTAAAGAAGCTGGAAACAGTGACACAGATATGGCTTACCTAAACCTAACTCCATTGTCTGCTTCTGTAATGTAATCCATCTCCTGCATTCAATTGGATTACCTGTATTCAATATGAAGCACAAAATATTCCTCATCCATCATATACCAGTAAAAGTTTTGAGCAGAAGTTCCAGACATGCTTTACCAAGGTATGAGTCATTAACTAAGGATAAAATCAAAATCTTCTATTAATTTTTTTTTTGATGGGCAAATGGTGACTCGAACCCATGACCTCATGACATAGGTAGTGGTGCTCAAATCGCTTGAGCTATTCCACTTCGTCCAAAATCTTCTATTAATATTAGAGTACTTGTTGAAGAAACAATAATAACCATTATAAAGCCAACCAACCAAAATGTTGCTTATCCGACATGTATTCAGATTATCAGTTGAGGAAAACATTAGTTGAGAACTTATGCTAACATGGTCCTTTACATGGAAAAAGCATCACATACTCTCTCTTATAATGCATTTTCCATAAAGAGGGTTTAAACATAATATGCAGTTGATTAATTCAGTGGGATCAAAAGACCAAGGTACTGAAAAATGACATAATCAGCTCCAGGTTGATGTGTTTAGCCAAGCAAGCATGGACTTGTCTATTGGCACTCAACATACATAGAAGTATCAAAATTCAGTAATGAAGTCGTGAAAAGAGTTAAATACCCGGAAAAGGTTTGATGCCCATTCATCTACGAGTGACTGCAAATTGGTGATCGTGCATTAGTTACATTTAATCAGAAAAAAAATACATAAGAAGTAACAGGGATGTAACCTTAAAGACCTTAATAAGCTGGCATGTAAGAAAATTGTAAAATTATGACTCCTGTCATTCAAGTACAAAACCATAAAGATATAAATAACACAGACAAAATCATTACTTATATTACCTGAAGGTCGGTGTTAAATTTTCCCACTCTCCTTATCACCCCTGCCAGGAAACGCAAGATCAGTATGTCCAATGAGATTGCAGCTCTAACTCCTGGCCTCTGCACTTTTATAGCAACAACCTTCCCACTGGATCGGAGCCTAGCTTGATATACCTTTCCAAATATCAAAAAATATATATACATGTAAACTAATCTCAGTTAATCTTTGATCTGATGATAATTTATACAAAATTAATGATGAGGACCATTTTCTAATTATTAGTAAATGAAAAACATACCTGCCCAAGTGATGCTGCTGCCACGGGCTCAGGGGATATTTCTGAGAAAAGTGCATCTATTGGTAATCCAAGTTCTTGCTCTATTATATCAAATGCAACTTCTGTGGAAAATGGTGCAATTCGATCTTGCAATAGTGAAAGCTCATCTAAGTACGAGGGTGGTATCAAATCCTATAAGAAACAAAATTTCAAGAAAAGGTTTACCCACAGGTAGAGACCTGTTAGTATTGATAT
This sequence comes from Stenogyne calaminthoides, assembly GCA_037126765.1. Classification (NCBI taxonomy): domain Eukaryota; kingdom Viridiplantae; phylum Streptophyta; class Magnoliopsida; order Lamiales; family Lamiaceae; genus Stenogyne; species Stenogyne calaminthoides. The sequence goes on along the minus strand of JBBCBC010000022.1, from coordinate 31,147,681 downwards.
TCACTCTCAGATCTAAAGCACTGACCACTGTAGTATAATTATACTCAAAGTTCCATTTAGAAATATAAGAACTTCTAATCCTGAAACATATAGGAAGTTTTAGTATTCTTAAAAATAAATGTACAAACTGGTTAAGTATTGGCTCAATGTCAATTTGCTATTATTTGTTATCCTTTAGTAATTTAAATAATTCAAATGTGAGCTTACAACCTTGACAAAAATCTGCCTTATAGGAATTTAAAAGGTCAGATGATTTCTCACCCTGAATCTAACAAGCCAGTTGCTTCCCTAGGGTGAGCAAGCCAGTACGAAAGCTAGCTTTTTGCATTGGAGGACACAATGGACAAAAAATGCTTTGTTTCTGCACGTGAGATGGTATGTCTAACATAGCTGCAAATCTATAAAAATGCTGAAACTTAGGCCCTAGTTTATAGTGTAGGAACATTTTCCGAAACAAAGAAAATGCATAAACATTTTGTAGTGCATTTTATGAAATAAATCACCCTACAGTTCAGGTTCATAACAAAGCATTCTACAGACTGATCCAGACACCAACCTAAGTCAGATATCCATTTGTGCAACTTATTCCCATACATTTGCAAATATACACTACTTTCACAAATTCAGTTGTAAAAAAAAATTGTACTTATACAAACTTCCATCTTGTAGATGGAAGAAATACAGGGTTCCTCTCAAACCAATTAAGGGAGAAAACACAATATTCAGTCCAGATGATAAGGTATACCACTTGAAGCACTTGAAAAACTTACAGGTCGAGATTTAAATAGCCTGAGCTATCTTAATATAGGCCTACAGGGAAAACACAATAGCATGTTAAAAATTTAGCCAACATCAACCTGGTGATACATGATATAGTAATGAAATGGACATTCTTAACTGAGAAAATTAAAATCAAATATCTCGGACTTATCAGTCATCACGTAACAGCAGTCCGTAAAACCAGTATATTAATTCTAAACTTGTAGGGGGTTTTTTTTTTTTCCTTTGTAAGAAATGTTATTTTGATTGTCCTTTCTGTTGCTCAAAGTTTCATATGGAAAAGAATTGTAAGAATACGACAATCCATACGAATAACACTTTCTTGCAAAGACAAAGATGCTACATGCAACAACTAGAAAAGCAATCCAAGATTATATGAAAATGAAAAAATAATTCTGTTAATTATTCAAAGTGCGAAGACATACCGGGCCAAGTTGTACTAATATCTTCCTCAATTCAGCAGCTCTAACCTACAGCGGGAAATGAACAAAACCAAAAATACGATCAATCAAAGTCCAGACATGAATAGAATCAGACACATTTTTGTATCAAAAATTACAATCCCTGAGATTATATACTTATTTCTGCAACGGTTACTCAAGAAATATAATTCTGTAGAGTTATAATAGAAAAATGTGTTGGAAAAATAGTTCCTTTGGATGATTGATTCTACAGAATATCAATTAACCAAATAAGTACTGTAGTGCAATTTGTGGTGAAGGTCTAAACAGATTTTTCACAAGTTTAAATATTACACCATATAATCACTATCCGAGTTTGGAAAAATACCACGGTATATACAAACTTTCCCCAAGTAAAATGCCCAAATATTTGATTAGTCAACAACAAAATTTAGCAATAACAGCAAACAAGTGCTAAACCAATAATCAACCAAATGTTTTCGAGATTGAAAAAACCAAATTTGGATGAACTCGAACCGCTCACAGTCACGAGGTATTCTTCCATTTTGGAAATGCCTAATTAGTGACCAATAGATATTTAAACGCGGAGAATCGCATAAATTCAGACTCTACTCATAATTCTGACCTCGAACATCAAGTCGCCGCGATCGGTGACGCTGTCATAGTACCGGAGGGCGAACCACTTGCCGAGAGTGGTGGCGGTTTGGAAAAGCCGTCGGACGAGAATAAAAGGCTTTTTCTGATATATAGCCGCGATTCTCGATATTCTGTATTCAGTCAATGATTCGGCTTCCGATGAACTCAGCTCGAACAGATAGCCGGAGTATTGGGTGAATGCGTCCACTTCGCTCGACGCCGCAGCCGGAGTCGCCAGGACGCGGCGCGTGAGGCGCATGTGGCGGCGGCTGGGGGTGAAATTGGCGGCAGGGAGTAGCGGCGGGGGTGGTGGCGGGACGAGCAGCATCGTTTGGCAAACGGAAATGAATTTGTTGCAACGGTTGGATGTGAATTATTGGCCTCTCCTTTTTTCTTTCTTATAATGGTAGTATTTATCTAACGCAAACTCTATAATAGGGCGAAACTTCTATGTTTTTAATTTATTTGCATGTCAAATTATTCAGGGCATGATTAGGCATGCTCACGGTTCCGGGAACCGGTTCCGATTCAACCCATGGTTCAAAAAGTCAGGAGGGGAACTGAACCGAACCGTGGCTGGCGGTTTCGGTTCGATTCGAATCCCATGTTTCGGTTAACGGTTCCGGGTTTTTTTTTTTTTTTTTTTTTTTTTTATATTTTTTCTTGTGTTTCTTAGTTTTTGGATCTAAAATTTGAAGGAATGTATAGATAGATCATGAAATTAGACATTGTTATTGTTAATATGAGGATTTAAATTGAAGATTACATTAATAATTGAACTATTATAAATTAGTAGCCTAATTTATTACAAAGTAATTGAACTATTACAAAATAGTAATTTTAACTTAAAATAAGCTAGTAATCTACTATTACAAATTAATTGAACTATTACAAATTTTCAAATTACAAAGTGAACTATATCGAATTAGTAATTACAATTACAACTTAAAATTTTAAACTTTACAAAATAAATTTGGGGGAGGGGGATTTAAAGAAATTGGACTTGAGCTTAAATTTAAGAAATAAACTTAGAAATTCTAAGTTTGAAACTTAAAATTAAGTTGCCTCACGATCCAAATAGGAATCAAAGTCCACGTAGTTCTCTTTACCTCAAACTTACCTCGTTGATTTGGATCGATTCGATTCTTCATGCATCACTCCCGGTGGTAGTTTCTTTGAGCTATCTTGATCATCATTATCAACAAATTCTTGACTTTCTTTTGGGCTTCTTACCCAATCATCAACAAGCATTGGTTTTCCACGTTTTCAACGGTCATATTCGATCTCACAGTATCCAAAGTGTAGCCTCCCAAACTAAAAAGCTTGTTCAATGGCAACAAATTGAGGCGGGGGAGATGCAAAAATTTCTCTTGCAAGCATTGACAATATGGATAGATATTTTTCATCCTCGACCACCACTTTAGTATATTAAAAGTAAGCGTTGTCTTCATCTTCATCAAGCCGAGCAAATGAAGAGGATAAATAATGAATAAGTTAAGTAATAAGGGTTAAGTAGACCTTGGGCGTTTTTGAGAACGTTCATCATAAAAACCACGTTAATATATCTTCTTCTTCGACTCATAGAAGAGCCACCACCACCAAAATTTTCTTCAAAACCGGGACCACTATATTCTCTAAATAAAAAGACATTAAAGTAACTTTTAATCCGATTACCAATCTCTTCCGGATTAGGATATACATCATCTTCACCGCCATGACCATATGTCTATTAGGAAATAAATAATTATAATACATATTTAACATCATTATTAATCCATCCAATCTTACTCTCAGATCAAACACTTTAGCAACCAAGAATAGATCGGGAATATTTGTAAAATATTTTTCCATTTTTGCATCATATAGAAAGTAAAGACCACTTAATAAAGGATTTGTAATATTTTCATTTAACACATGAGCAACTTTAATACAATAATCAAGCGCTTAAATTACACGGAGGATAATAAACACCGGATAACACTTTTGTGGAATCATTAAAATTCCCAAAATTTTACACAAAGAAGTGCATGAATCCCAATATTGAGGATATAAACGAATACCACAATTTTCTTGAGTAAAAAATGTATATAAAGCTTATTTATAATCCATAGACTCCTTTAACAATTTATACATTGGAATTCCAACGAGTTGACACATCAAGAGAAATTTTTTGGGATGCATATTGTATGTTCTACAAAAAACTTTCCATTTTTTTTCAACAATTTTTGAATGTCTCGACATATAATAAATAAGCGGATCTAATAGGACCAACTTGTTCTTTCAAAGCATCTAAACCATCTTGAACACATAAATTTAAAATATGACACATACATCTAACATGAAATTTTTTTCCACCAAGATATGGTTGACAAATATTTGTAAGATCTTCAATAGTAGCCAGATTTGCACTAAAGATTATCAAAAACCAATAGAAAATATTTTTTAGTAAGAGCATACTCATTTAAAATATCATGCAATTTATCTCTAATATTAATGGCATTGTGTTCCGTGATCAAAATCTCTATAAGCAATCAATCTTTTGTTAAGAGTCCACGAATCATCAATCCAAGTGCATGTAACTCCTATATAACTATGCTTTTGAAAATTATCACTCCAAATATCAGCACATATACAAACTTTAACATTTAAATCGACAAATAGATTAATCAAAGCATATTTATACTCATAAACAACTTTAGCAACATCACGAGTAGTAGTATGACGTGAAACTTTTTTTGCCGCGGGTTGAAGACCAAGGTTAACAAAATCATTCCAATACGAATTATCGGCAAATTGAAAAGGAAGGTGTTGTGTGCACACAAATTTAGCTAACAATTTTCTATATTTCATTTGATCAAATGTAAATAGAGAAGTGGGGTTACTTACCTCGCCTTGAACTCCACCACCGCCACCGGTTGACGTAAATCCATGAAGTTGTGCTTGGTTTGAACTAATTCCAACTCTATCCGGATGAATTTTTTTCAAATGCTTCTCGAATGTTCCATATCCTCCTCCTTTGACAAAAGAATATATTTTGTCACAATAGTTGCAATGAACTTTAATAGTACCATCCTCGTTGATCACTTTATTAAAGTGACGTGCAAAAATATCCGACTTAAGTTGAGCTCGACTTGGAGTTGGCTCGGCATTGGACTCGGTTGGGTGGTTTTGGCTTTCTTGAGTAGGACGTCGTGGTATAGCATCATCTTCAAGAGGATTCTCATAACCGGGACCAAGTGTGGCCTCAATATCATCTAAACTCCACTCGATCGGTGCCGGTGGATGTGGAAGATGAACGGAAGAGGTGGAAGAAGCTTTGCCTTTACCCTTACCCTTGCTTTGATGGCTTGCCATAATAATAATATGTATGTAAGTATATGTAAATAATATATGTATGTAAGTGTAGTGTAATGTAATATGTATGTAACTATGTAAGTGTAGTGTAATATACTAATATGTAGTATAGTACTATAGTAGTATACTAGTATTAGTATAGTGTAATATATAGTGTATATAATATATAGTGTAGTATAAATATAATATGTAGTGTATAGAGTATAGTTACTATAGTATGATATATAGTGTAGTATAAATATAATATGTAATGTAAATAATATGTAAATAATAAACTTTGAGAATTGAGTGAGAGTTGAGACTTGATAGTTGAGAGAGAGATGAATAAACTTTGGTGTGAATTTTGGAGTGGAATGAGTTGGTATTTATAGATGAAATATTGAAAAAAAAAAAAAAAACCGGTCAAAACCGCCGGTTCGAACCGGAACCGGCGGTTCCACGGTTCGAACCGGCGGTTCCTTCAACGGCTCTTTGATCTCAGCCGTTGGATCTCAACGGCTCTTTAATCTGGGCCGTTGGATCTCAACGGCTAGAATTTTCAAATTTTGGGGCGGTTCCGGTTCGAACCGGTGGTTCGGTTGAAACCGGGCGGTTCCCGGTTCTGGTTTTGCTAGAACCGAACCGAACCGTGGGATTTCTGGTTTGGTTCGGTTCGAACCGAACAGCGGAACCGTGGAACCGGCGGTTCCGGTTCGAACCGCCGGTTCCGGTTTTTTTTTAGCATGCCTAGGCATGATACCTAATGAAATGAGTCAAATGATCAAATTTTATATTATAAAATTTGTTTGGGAGACCAACTCTTTATCTAATTATGCTATTTTCTTTATTAGGAATAAGGCGTGCTTAGTAGAATCAATGTCTAGATTATTACCATGTGATGCACATTTGTTGATTTTGGTAACTCATAATATTGACGTCATCGAATATGGAGTGTAATTTCTCTTATCTTTTTTGGAAAATCAATATATAATTTACTCACTCGATCCCAATTATATATCCTAAAGACATCTCACTCCCTGTGTTTTGATAAAATATACATAAAACACCTTTATATTTCATTAAATGCATAGAATATTTTTATAACTAATAAAAGTATGCACCAAATTAACTCACTCGTGCTTCAATAAATACATAACCCTTTTTGTGTTAGATAAAAATATGCACTAAAACACAGTGTCCCAACACCTTTAATACGAACATATATTGCGTCAACGTGTTTCATATGCATGTTTCTTTCTTGTTTATTAAATATAATTTTATTTAATAAGTATTATATTTTTCAAGTGAATGTTTAGGGTTATATACTTATTGTTGAGAGAAATTAAAATAAATAGATTATTCCCGACCTCTCTACCTCTCACTTATATTAGTAAATGAATTAAGAATAATTATTTTATATGTCTCATTCTTAAACGGAGTAATTGATTGTCCTTGTAGGCATAATCAATCAAACCCAAAACTTATAAAAAGAGAATGATATATTTTATGCATTTCAAATATCTTTATATTTATATTTTACACATTAATACAAACCTCTGCAACGAAGTCGTTTCCTAGCTCAACAGGCAAAAAAGAGATTCGATCAATGCTACATACTCCAACTGTGATGACCCACATTAGTGATTGTAAATGGAGCAAGATCACTATTGTCACCACAATATTCTTTCTCACTACATGCACTGCTACGATGGCGATGTCACCTCGAGTAATTGGCACACTAATATTCCCGCCAATAGAAATATTAATACCTTGAACTCGGTCGGCTATGACATCGTCAAAAGTTGTAGGCATGTCACTCTCTAGGAATGCATACGTCATTGTCTCCTTTGAAATAATTAGCACGCCTTGCAGGTGGCTAGCTAGTTGCATGAGTGTGGCGCCAGTGTCCGACCTAAAACCACAAATTGAAGTTGCATTGTCAACTTTTCATCCACCAACTGTTGATGATGTGTGAGTACCATCACATTCATGTCATAGCTTTATGGAAATCCAACCTCAGGTTGAGCTGTCCGTAATTCTTCTTGCGACTCTTCAGAAAGTGGTGTGTCCCAATAAATTTCATATTAGATAATCAAATCAATATATTTCATTTTTTATAAGAAAATATATTTATACATATATATATGTATATATGATTGTCTATTGCAGTAAATTAAAAAAATTTAAAGTCATACTAGATTGACAAAACTCAATTCCAGGATACTAAAATTGATATCATCCCATCATTGTTGAAACTCTCCGACTCATGTCATGCATACGCCTGAGAATTATGTGCACATTGTGTGCACAATTGATGATTATGTGTAGATGTTTTAGTAGGTAGAATACGAATAATACATGCACAAATTTTTGCATGACCTGTATGTGCACATACCGTGCAAATTTTGTACATGATATGTGCGTGTACATTTCAAACAAACTTTGTGCATGATTTGTACGTGCATTTTTCATGCACATGTAGAAGATAAATGATGCTAGTAAATAATTTTAATTTCTTTTAATAAAGATTTGATTTAGCAAAGTTTCAAAGTTTTTGAGCTTTTGTTTAACAAAAATATACTATAATATTAAATATTTATTAAATACTAGAGATAAATGTACGAGTAGAACTAGATCCTCAGTTGATTAATAGTCCTTCATGACAATTGATTATCTCAACCCCAAGAAAGTACGTAAGAGAGCCGAAGTCCTTGAAAATTGTTTCGCATTTTTTCCCAACAAGTAAAAATAGTCAACCGCAAGTGTAACGTATCTAACCCTAGTGCGGTAAGTACGAGTCGATCCTACAATGAAGCATAAGTGTAAAAGTGATTTTTGTTAGCACGATTCTATCCAGACACTATTGACTTTTAAGGAAGGTTTCAAAAACTACGACGAATTTTAAATGCTATCTAAAATTGTCATTAATGCTTCGTTTACTTTGACATTTGAAGTTAGACTGGATATGTTGGATAGTTGGGTTAGGTTTATTTATACCAAGTTATCTTTTATTTACTTCGAATTAATACCAAACAAATAAAACATGCGTTTATAGTTGGATAACTGAAAACTTATCACGTTGTCCCTTGTTTCTTCAGCATGTTTCAAATTCACCGAAAGCATCAAGTTACCAGAGAAATCCATTCAAACACAGAAGAACACAACTATTTCATGTGAGTTTAAGAATCAAATCAACAGTGTACATGGGAGGGGGAGAGGGTATCGCAAATTCTAAAACCAGAAACCGTAATCAATTTTCCAAAATCAACACAAAAAATAGAGCACTTGGTGGCGACGGCAAAACAGAGTTGCTAGCCCCCAAAATCAACACAAAAAATAGAGCAGCTGGCGGCAATGGCGCACGACGAAACAAACTGAATTAGGTTGTGTGATGAGAGAGGGGAGTAAATTTGATGCGGCAATTTTTATCTTAGGCATTTGGCACATTAGTTTTCCTACCAACAGGAACACAAATAACTTGAACTCCATCAATTATGGCCTCATCAAAAATTGTAAGCATGTAAGCATGTCGCCTTCTAGGCGTGTATACTCCACTGTCTCCTCAAGAATAGGCTAGCACGCCTTGCAGGTGGCTAGATGCACGAGTGACGAGCGTGGTGCCACCTGAGGCAGAACCAAACATAAAACCACCAGTTGCCTTTCACAATGAGAAGAATTAAAAGCCACACTAGATTAACAAACCCCTTTCCAGGAATATTGGAAGTGGTTCCATCCCGTCATCGTTGAAACTCTCCGACCCATGCCATACGCTCCTAAGAACAACACGTGCACATTTTGAGCACTATCGATGATTATGTGTAGATGTTTTAGTATGTAGAATACAAATTATACGTGCACATTATGTGCACGATCCGTATGTGCACATACCGTGCAAATTATGTGCATATGATTCTTACGTACACATTCCAAACAAACTTTGTGCATGATTTGTATCGGCACTTTTCATGTCCACGTAGAAGATAAATGATACTGATTTAAATTCTTCTAATAAATATTTATTTATATGAGCTTTTGTTTAACAAAAATATTAAATATGTATATATATATTAAATATTTATTATATACACACACATATATAAATATACGAGTAGAAGTAGGTCCTCAAGTAATTAACAGTCATTCACGACAACTGATTATCTCAAACCCAAGAAAGTAAGTAAGAGCGACAAAATCCTTGACAATTTTTTTTCCTTTAAAGTGGGATGTTAATCGCGCAAGAAAGAGTTGGAGCCTGTCAAAATCAGGACATCGACATATACAAATACAAACATGTAATCGTGAGAATTACAATATTAAAAGAGAGAAATATTAAATAATGCTTGAGTGAAGCCAACTGCAAATGAGACAACACCCTGATACCAAGCCAGAGGGCCCTGATAAAGGCCATAAAAAGATTTGCGCATGTGACACACATGATTGGAATTAGACTTATCCACGAAACTAGGAGGTTGCACCATGTAAACTAGATTAGAAAGAGTATCATGAGGAAGGCACTACTAATATCAAGTTGTCAGAGTTCCCGCAGATTGTAAAGAGCCAAAGTGAGAATCGTACAAATAGTCACAGGCTGACAACTAGACTAAATGTCTGATGATAGTCCAAACCTGGACATTGATGAAAACCTTTAGTCATTAGTTGTGCCTTAAAGACATTCAACAGAGTCATTCGAGTGACGTTTAATGACAAAAACTCGAGAACAAAGTTTTTTTTTTGTCCCATAACTTATTTACTGTTCATTTTTTATCCCAAGAAATTTAAATGTCCAATTTTGGTCCCATAACTAAATTAATTGTCCAATTTTGATCAAAACTTTACCGGAAAATTGCAAATGACGTCGGTTTCAGTCACACAAAAGTCTTGTGCCGGTAATTTTATTCATTTTAATTTGAAGATTTTTAATTTTAGTTTTTATTTTAATTTATTGAGTTATTTACACATGTGTAATTTAACTGATTAAAAAATTTAAAAGAAAAACGTTAGCGTCCACATCGATGAGGGTATCGAAAACCCCCAAATTTTACCGGTACGTGACCGAAACGACGTTGTTTGCTATTTTTTGGCAAAAATTGAGACCAAAATTGGACAATCTATTTAATTATTAATTATGTGACCAAATTTATACAACTAAATTTTTTAGATGAAAATGAACGGTAGATAAGTTATGGGACCAATAAACTTTTTTTCTCTAAAAACTCAATTATAGCTATTTGCCCGTGATGATGTTGATACCAACTCCCAAGTCCCATGCTTAGTTAATATCGTTAATTCCTCAGCTAGAGTGTTATGCCACCAAAGATCTTGAAGTGCACGAGAGATGGCCGTTGAAGCGATCTCAATAATTGGAGCAGTCACAGTTATGATGGGGTGCTTCGTTGTTTATATGTATTTGATTATGTGAAAATAGGTATATAAATATATTATATAAATATATGTATAAATAGGGGATTATTTTCCCCTCTTTCTTCCGGTGCCGAAAGCCAGGCCAAAATCGAACCACCGCGAATTGGTTGGGTATGCAGATGTTCGATGTGTTGGGGAATGAGTTGCACAGATCTATTCGGGGTGAATATTTAAATACAAATTTAATTCATTAATTATTACTAGCATGATTAATCCTATATTTAGGCATGCTCAAAAAAAACCGGAACCGGCGGTTCGAACCGGAACCGCCGGTTTTTGAACCGTCGGTTCCACGGTTCGGCGGTTCGGTTCGAACCGAACCAAAATCGTAAATCCTGACGGTTCGTTTCGGTTCTAGCAAAACCAGAACCGGGAACCGCCGGTTAATCGAACCGCCGGTTCTGTAATCGAACCGCCGGTTCAGAATCCGAATCACGGTTCGAACCGAACCGCCCCAAAATTTGAAAATTCTAGTCGTTGAGATCCAACGCCCATTAAAGAGTCGTTGAGATCCAACGGCCGAGATCAAAGAGTTGCTTGAAGGAACCGCCGGTCGAATCGTGGAACCGCCTTGGTTCGGGTTCCGGAACCGGGCTTTTGTTTTTTTTTTTTTTTTTTTTTCAATATTTCATCTATAAATACCAACTCATTCCACTCCAAAATTCACACCAAAGTTTATTCATCTCTCTCAACTCTCAACTCTCAAGTCTCAACTCTCACTCAATTCTCAAAGTTTATTATTTACATATTATTTACATTACATATTATATTTATACTACACTATATATCATACTATAGTAACTATACTCTATACACTACATATTATATTTATACTACACTATATATTATATACACTATATATTACACTATACTAATACTAGTATACTACTATAGTACTATACTACATATTAGTATATTACACTACACTTACATAGTTACATACATACTACATTACACTACACTTACATACATATATTATTTACATATACTTACATACATATTATTATTATGGCAAGCCATCAAAGCAAGGGTAAGGGTAAAGGCAAAGCTTCTTCCACCTCTTCCGTTCGCTCTTCCACATCCACCCAAGACCGATCGAGTGGAGTTTAGATGATATTGAGGCCACACTTGGTCCCGGTTATGAGAATCCTCTTGAAGATGATGCTATACCACCACGACGTCCCCTACTCAAGAAAGCCAAAACCACCCAACCGAAGTCCAATGCCGAGCCAACTCCAAGTCGAGCTCAACTTAAGTCGGATATTTTTGCACGCCACTTTAATAAAGTGATCAACGAGGATGGTACTATTAAAGTTCATTGCAACTATTGTGACAAAATATATTCTTTTTGTCAAAGGAGGAGGATATGGAACATTCGAGAAGCATTTGAAAAAATCCATCCGGATAGAGTTGGAATTAGTTCAAACCAAGCACAACTTCATGGATTTACGTCAACCGTGGCGGTGGTGGAGTTCAAAGGCGCAGGTAAGTAACCCCACTTCTCTATTTACATTTGATCAAATGAAATATAGAAAATTGTTAGCTAAATTTGTGTGCACACAACACCTTCCTTTTCAATTTTGCCGATAATTCAGTATTGAATGATTTTGTTAACCTTGGTCTTCAACCCGCAAGCAAAAAAAAGTTTCACGTCATACTACTACCGTGATGTTGCTAAAGTTGTTTATGAGTATAAATATGCTTTGATTAATCTATTTGCCGATTTAAATGTTAAAGTTTGTATATGTGCGGATATTTGGAGTGATAATTTTCAAAAGCATAGTTATATAGGAGTTACATGCACTTGGATTGATGATTCGTGGACTCTTAACAAAAGGTTGATTGCTTATAGAGATTTTGATACGGAACACAATGCCGTTAATATTAGAGATAAATTGCATGATATTTTAAATGAGTATGCTCTTACTAAAAAAATATTTTCTATTGGTTTTGATAATGCTAGTGCAAATACGGCTACTATTGAAGATCTTACAAATATTTGTCAACCATATCTTGGTGGAAAAATTTTTCATGTTAGATGTATGTGTCATATTTTAAATTTATGTGTTCAAGATGGTTTAGATGCTTTGAAAGAACAAGTTGGTCCTATTAGATCCGCTATTTATTATATGTCGAGACATTCAAAATTGTTGAAAAAATGGAAAGTTTTTTTGTAGAACATACAATATGCATCCCAAAAAATTTTCTCTTGATGTGTTTACTCGTTGGAATTCCCGTATAAATTGTTAAAGGAGTCTATGGATTATAAAGAAGCTTTTATGTACATTTTTACTCAAGAAAATTGTGGTATTCGTTTATATCCTCAATATTGGGATTCATGCACTTCTTTGTGTAAAAATTTGGGAATTTTTAATGATTCCACAAAAAAGTGTTATCGGTGTTTATTATCCCACGTGTAATTTAGCGCTTGATTATTGTATTAAAGTTGCTCATGTGTTAAATGAAAATATTACAAATCCCTTTATTAAGTGGTGCTACTTTTCTATGATCTAAAAAATGGAAAAAATATTTTACAAATATTCCCGATCTATTCTTGGTTGCTAAAGTGTTTGATCTGAAGAGTAAGATTGGATGGATTAATAATGATGTTAAATATGTATTATAATTATTTATTTCCTAATAGACATATGGTCATGGCGGGTGAAGATGATGTATATCCTAATCCGGAAGAGATTGGTAATCGGATTAAAGTTACTTTAATGTCTTTATTTAGAGAATATAGTGGTCCCGGTTTTGAAGAAAATTTTGGTGGTGGTGGTGGCTCTTCTATGAGTCAAGAAGAAGATATATTAACAGGTTTTTATGATGAACGTTCTCAAAAACGTCCAAGGTCTACTTCTAACCCTTATTACGAACTTGATCATTATTTATCCTCTTCATTTGCTCGGCTTGATGAAGATGAAGACAACGCTACTTTTAATATACTAAAGTGGTGGTCGAGGATGAAAAATATCTATCCAATATTGTCAATGCTAGCAAGAGAAATTTTTGCATCTCCCGCCTCAACCGTTGCCGTTGAACAAGCTTTTAGTTTGGGAGGCTACACTTTGGATGCAACGAGATCGAATATGACCGTTGAAAACGTGGAAAACCAATGCTTGCTTGATGATTGGGTAAGAGCCGAAAAGAGAAGTCAAGAATTTGTTGATAATGATGATCAAGATAGCTCCGAAGAAACTACCACCGGAAGTGATGCATGAAGAATCGAATCGATCCAAATCAACGAGGTAAGTTTGAGGTAAGAGAACTACGTGGACTTTGATTCCTATTTGGATCGTAGGGCAACTTAATTTTAAGTTTCAAACTTAGAATTTCTAAGTTTATTTCTTAAATTTAAGCTCAAGTCCAATTTCTTTAAATCCCCCCCTCCCCCAAATTTATTTTGTAAAGTTTAAAATTTTAAGTTGTAATTGTAATTACTAATTCGATATAGTTCACTTTGTAATTTGAAAATTTGTAATAGTTCAATTAATTTGTAATAGTAGATTACTAGCTTATTTTAAGTTAAAATTACTATTTTGTAATAGTTCAATTACTTTGTAATAAATTAGGCTACTAATTTATAATAGTTCAATTATTAATGTAATCTTCAATTTAAATCCTCATATTAACAATAACAATGTCCAATTTCATGATCTATCTATACATTCCTTCAAATTTTAGATCCAAAAACTAAGAAACACAAGAAAAAAATATATGAAAAAAAAAAAAAAAAAAAAACAGGCGGAACCGGCGGTTCGGAACCGGAACCGCCGGTTCGGAACCGGAACCGCCGGTTCGAGAACCGAACCGAAACCGCCTTGGCCACGGTTCGGTTCCAGTTCCCCCTCCCAGACTTTTGGAACCGCCGGTTCGGAACCGGAACCGGCGGTTCCGGAACCGTGAGCATGCCTACCTATATTAATTCAAATAATAATTGCAACAACATATCGTGCATATAAAAAGCCACGTAAAACCTACGCATGCGGAATCTACGGGTTTACGTGAACGTACCTCTCGGGATGGTAGTGGCTTTGGTCGGACGGACTAACCAAAAAGACTTCCCAAGTATTCCTTAGCCTTCGCTTCGACAATCCGGTGGAAGGATACTCGCGAACAATTAACAAAAGGAAAAAAATAAACTTTGTTGCACCACTTATGTGGATTTGCTAATATTTCCAGCACATGGAATTTTTACTTGGGAATGAACTAATCATCCCCTATTTATAGGAGGGGGGGTGAACGAAATTTGTGTGATTTTTCAATGTGGGAAAAGACTTTTCTTGGTCACAAAGAAATCTTGAATATATCCCATATATTCTTTTTCCCATAATTAAAATATTCCACAAAAATCCCACCTCCTCTATTATGGCATAATTTTCGAAAATATTAAGTGTGCAAGAATCCAAGATTTGGATCTTCTTGAATTTATGAGATATTCTTGTATTTCAAGAAATACATATCTTCCATAATATCTTTTCAAGAAAATCAAGAAAATCTTTCTTGCCCACTATATTTCCAAAATTTCGAAATTTACCTCATGAATAACCAAGTGGGAGATTTCTTGAATTTAATGAGATAATCTTGTATTCCAAGAATACATATCTTCATTCCATAACAAAATTCAAAGAAAATCTTCTCCCTCTTTTATCCATAATTTTTGAAAAAATAGAGGAAATATAAGCAACAATATTTATTTTATTTTAATCACATTTTTCAGTTATTGGACTATATATGTGGGCTACTTGGGGGCCTTTAGGAGAATTAAGATTGGACCTTCTAATGGATCTTGAATATCTAATATTGCCACAATATAATTCAAGCCCATAAATATTAATTAATCCCACTACATAATTAATATCAGACTATCCATCTTAACCCATATTACGGTCAATATGGCTCCGGTCATTATTTCCCGTGTTTAAGATTATCTAGCCCATTAATTAATTCAAGCCACCGAAATAGCTTTCCGATTAATTAATATCTTTTGTCCTTGGTCGAGAAACGGTTCAACATTATTATCCATACCTAAAAAACAAATTCCACTTGCAAGATTTGGTATGATAAAACTTATGAACCTCCCAGGGGGCAAATCAAGCAAGCGCATTTGCAACACGATTCTTCAGATTAAATCTTAGCAATCACATGTGACCAATAATATTGTTCGAGATAAAAAGTATTGAATCTCTCCGATTCGCTACCCATGATAAGTCAAAGCAATAGTTACCAATCCCACGTGATCCTATTTAAGGGACGAAGGTTAAGAAACAACGAACCACCGAGGTCTAATTCTTCCTTGTTCGATTCGAAAAATTTATCCTCCTCAGAGGGTCCTATTCAAACAAGGTCATGCACTAGTGTAATCTCTTGGTCAAGACAAACCAATCTCGAGCCTTACACCTCAACCTTTCGCGATGGTTGTTCATTTCCATCTAGGTCGTGAATGGCGTACTTTTTTTTTAGTTACAAGGATTTATTAATTTAATCTTTCGTGATCGGTATCACTAAATTAACTACTGGTAACACGATTTAATTATTGAACAGTTATCAAAAGAAATATATATAACATTCAATCATATTTAAAGCATCGATGATAAACAATTTATTTCAAAGTAAATAAGTCCGAAAATTAGTTTTTCGATTATACAAAGTAAAAAGCATACTTTTCAGTATAATCCCAACAATCTCCCACTTATACTCAAAGTCTGCTTTTAAGTATACTACAACACGTCTCGAGTAGTCCGTGACATCTAATGTCACCTACACGAACCTAATAATTTCTCCCACTTATACTCAAAGCAGATTGGCAACGGTCTTGACACCCATTCCACTCACATGTCTCTCGAATGTATTCAGAGGCAGACGCTTTGTGAATGGATCTGCTAGGTTGTCCTTAGACGCTATCTTTGCCACATCTATATCTCCTCTCTTAACGATTTCTCGTATAAGATGTCTTTCCTTTAATGTGTGTTTGTTTGACTCGTGGACTCTTGGTTTTTGAATTTGTAACCCGCCTTAAAGCAGATATTGCTAGACAAATTCAGAACACCATCCAAGTCCACTAAGAAGATCTAGAGCCCAATCGGTTCTTTCACTGCTTCACAAGCAACTACTTACCCAACTTCCATGGTTGAGTCAGTGATGCATTTCTGCTTCACACTCGTCCATTTAATGGCTACACTTCCCAAATGGAAACACACTAACTGATGCAGATAATTTCTGGAATCTATAACTGATTGGAAATCCGAGTCCATGTAGCCGATGGGGATTGGAGTATCGATCGATAAATCAACATTCTATCCCGAAGTTCTTTTCGCAGACACTTCGTAATGTTTTTAATCGTCATTCAATGCGCTTTCCTCGGGTTACTTTGATATCTTGCTACCATGCCTACGCAAAGCAGATATCCGGTCTCGCAGACACAAAGAATGCATACATAAGGTTTTTGACAAAAAGCACAAGGAATACCTTTCATGTCATCTATCTCCTTTTCGCCTTAGGGAACATTTTCTTGGATAGATGGATTCCAAGTCCGAAAGGTATTTAATCCTTTCTTGGAATCTTGCATCTTTGAATCGCTTTCAAAAAACCGGTGTCTATGTATGAAACTTGCGATAACTCGATCATCATTTTTTGCGATCTCGAAAGTGATCTTGATCCCAAGGATGTGTCGGTTTTCCCTAAGTCTTTCATGTCAAACTGCTTTTGAAAGCCATGCCTTTACGCCCGATCACACCCTCACATCGTTCCCGATGATCACAATGTGATCTACATACTGAGATTAAGAATACCAATGCGCTCCGACACGCTTTTTTTATACACATAACTTTCAAACTCGTTTTGATCAAACCCATAAGACTTTATTACATGATCAAAACTTTGGTTCCAAGCTCGATGCCCGTTTGAGTCCGTAAATGGACCTCTTGAGCTTACAAACTAGGTGTTCTTGGATCGTTTCAATGAAACCTTGGTGTTGTTGCACATAGATCTCTTTATCAAGACTTCCGTTAAGGAAAGCATCTTGACATCTATTTGCCGATTTCAACGTCGAAATGCGCGAAAGAATCGATAAGAGAATACGGATGGACTTAAAGCATGGCTACGGGCTAAAAAAGTTTTCTCATAATCGATCCCTTTCTTTTCTCGAGTATAACCTTTTCGCCATTAGTTTTTTGCTTTAAAAGGTTTCAACCTTCCCGTCCGATCCTCTTTTCCTCTTATATACCCACTTTCATCCAATGGGTTTGACCCCATTAAGTGGTTCGACTAGCTCTCTACACTCTATTATGAAACATAGAACCCATATCGCTTTTTCATTCTTTGTTTGCCAAGAATCAGATCCATATCTTGGAGTGCCTCGTCATATGTCCATGGGTCCGATTCAGGGAATCAAGTCCGAGGACTTTCCTATTCCCATGAATCTCTCGAGTCGTCTAACAACCCTCCCACTATAACGAGGCTCAAAGTTGTGAAAACGATCATTTGGTATATCATCTAATATGCGATCAAGATCGAGGTTTGCCCTCTAAGCTCATTTAAGGTAATCTCACTTCGGGTTTTCTTTGGTTCTATAGTTTTCTTCCAAAATCTAAAAGTGGGTGCGGATGTCCACCTTTTGATCTTCTAACTATAGAACATTCACCATTTTGTTCCTCGGGTATCCTACAAAAACAACCTTAATTCTCGACGAGGATCCAACTTACGGTTTCCTTGTCCAACACGTAGGCGGACACCCCAAAGTTCTCATGTGTCTCATACTAGACTCAAGGCCCCGGTCCACAATTCTTTGGGGTTTCGAAACCGATTGGATAGCACCAAGTTCGTAATATAAGTAGTCTATTTTCCAAGGCATGACCCCGTAAACGACTCGGGAAGATCCGTATAACTCATCATTGATCTAACTATTTCCAAAATAATTATGTTGCTTTGCTCCGCAAAACCCCGTTTTGTTGAGGGTTCCGGTGCGGTGAGTGGGATACAATCCCATCATCGATAAGTAGTTCAAAACTCATCGCCGAGGTATTCACCTCCACGATCGGATCGTAGAGACTTGATACGTTTTTTCCATATGATTATCTCGCTTGAGCCTTAAATTCTTTAGAATTTCTCAAAGGTCTCGATTCATGCTTCATAAGGAAAATGTACCTTGAGTAATCATCAATAAAATTACTCATAACCTCCTCTTGCTTTGGCCGACATTGAACTACACGACATCTATGTGAACGATCTCTAACACTTCTTTAGCCCCATTCCCTTGGCTCCAAATGCCATCTTGGTCATATTACCCTCCAAACATGATTCGCAGTTGGAATCAATTCAACTTGGAGATGCTCCGGTGAACCATCTTTCACCAACCTTTGGATCCTCTTTGGATTTATATGACCTAATCTTAGATGCCAAAAAGTGTCTCGTTCACGCCCCGATGAGCGTTTTCTTTTCTCTAAAAACAGATTGATGTGTTATAGGATACGTTTTCGTGAGTGGTGTGCACAGTTAATTGTATAGAGATTTTCCATCAATGTCCCGTAACAGATACACTCATCATTTCAAAAAATGATGTCATTCTTATTAGAAGAAACTTAGTGTCCTTTAATCGAATTTTAGAAACTGAAAGTGAATTCTTTCTAAAACTGGGAACACAAAGATAATCTCAAAAAAACTTTATCTTCAAAAGATAGGTGCACTTCTCCCACTGCTTTAACTACTACTCATGTAGCATTGCAATGTCCGCTACTTCATGTAGTATTGCAATAATTGTTATTTACCAGAAGCATTGCAATATCGCCACTTACATTAGCATTGCAATGTCTTCTACTTTCGTAACGTTGCCCAGTGTGATGAGGATCTCACTCCCACTACGTTGCCGGATCATTTAGAACCCGTGAAGCCAACATGATTAGTGGATCTCGTATCAACCACCCACGAATGAGAAGTATACGCCGCTAAACAAGTTTCAACAACTAGTGTGTGAGAATTACCTTTCTTTCCGTCCCTTTTGGGGTTGGAACAGGCAAGACCTCCATTGTCCTCTCTCACCGCAGCTTAAGCACTTCCTCTTTGGATTTTCCTTGACACAACAAGCATTCCTCATCTTACCATTGCCCTTAGCAACAGTTGAGTTTTATTGCTTATGGCCTTTGGTCCTCTTCTTTATCTTGCCTACCCTTGGCCTAGAAAATGAAGACGGACCACTTGTCGTCAAAGCTTGAGTTTGGTGCTTCTTCATCATTTCGCCGAGACCAAAAGCTTGCAAACAAATTAGCTATGAGGCCAAAATGCTCAAAAACTTTTTGGGCAGAGAGTGAAGTACCAAATTCATCCGAAGTCTCCGGATCATAATCTGCGACTCGAGAATCTCAAGTTTGTTCAGATGGGCCATTTATTTTGAGGACGTAATCCCTTACGGGTTTTTCCTCCACCATTTCAGCGACGACATCTCTCGCAAGGTGATCTGACGAGTCCCGCATATTTTGACTCGTCGGTTGGCTCATCGATTTTTTTGTGTGTCAAAATCCACTTGTGCTTTAAAAGATTAGACAATTATAATTTTCCAATCAATATAGTTTCCATACATATTGTATTTTACTTTAAGTATAATAACAATGGATTAAAAGGTAACGACATCTTCAATCGAAATAAACAACTATATGCATAAAGACAAGCATATCACAAGATTCGATCACATGCCATCATATTTAAAATCTCAAAAAAAATATGAACAATGATCACCAACATCTCAAAAACAGGTTTAAATAAGCCACGTTGGGTGGGTCATTATTTAAACACATTCAAGCGGGTTACAAACAAGAACAGTTACAAAACCCTTAATATCCAGATTAATAGTTGGCTCCCACTTGACCAATATAAAATCGACAGGGACTTTGAGAAATATGCGATATCAATTTTATACCTAAGTAATAACCATGATTAAATACTGAGATTACTATTTTGCTTTGATCGAGCCTCGTTGGGAGGGTCATCGCCGCCACTTGTAATAACCCACAATCATCCGGTTTTGGAATTCATTCATGTGAAACCTATCTTTTCGATCGTCCCATCGGGGAATTTCTCCAAAAGAATTCACAAATAAATAAATCATGGAGGTCAAAATTAATTCAATTTTGTTATCCGGAATAAAATTGTCAATTAATTATTTAAACATACTTAGTAATTTTGAAGTTGAGATTTTTCAATTTGGCAACCCTCATGCAAACACATTTAAACAAATTAAATAAAGCATAAGATAAGACAAATAAATCAAGCATAACAGAAAAATAAACATATTGGACACAAATTATCCAATTGTCATGGTTTGATTTTTTCTTGGCTTGATCTTGAAGAAACACGCCTCGAATTTCTCCCAATCGCTCGTCTCGAAAAAAACTTGCCTCGAATCACACGCCAAGCAAAAAGCAATGGATGCACGCAAGATCCGGCCGGGTTGCCTAGATACTTTTAGGGTACCGGATCACTGGCAAAGCACGCTTTTCTAAGACGCTTTAAGAAGCGACGCTACAAGGTCTGCAGGTATTCATACAAGATTCCTGCCTCCGCCCGCTTCGCCTTTTCGCCCGCGACCTCCAGCGGCGTCAAGGCCGTCTCGCCTTGCGCCCGTCTGCCGCCAGCGTTCAACCGCCCGTCCTTTCGGCCTGGAAGCGCGCACCGCTCATCTTGCAGCGGCCCGCCGTCTTCTGCTTCGGCCGCCGGTCGCGCCCCGCCCATGCGTGCCAGCGCGGCGCCCGCCGCCACGCATGGTTCTCGGATTTCGTCCTTTAATTCTTCATCTCTTCGTTTTCGATCGGTTACAATTTATTTACAAAAAATAAACAAACCTAGATCTAGACTAGTCTATTACATTGATCAAATCAAACAAATCCTAGTCTAACTCGTGGATTTTTTCTCACGAGGCAAAAACAAATCCGAACTAATCGAATTAAAAAACCACGGTTTATATGCATGCAAAATAAAACATTAAAATCCATGACAATTGGATACCGCAAAATGAGATCTAACAGGTTCTACTATCCAATTTCAAATTTAATGTCCACTTAATTAAATTACAATTTAAAAAATTGAGTCAAAACAAAGGGCTCTCGATACCGCTTGTTGGGGAACGAGTTGCATTGATCTATTCTGGGTGAATATTTAAATACAAATTTAATTCATTAATTATTACTAGCATGAATTAATCCTATATTAATTCAAATAATAATTGCAACAACATATCATGCATATAAAAAGCCACGTAAAACCTACGATGCGAATCTACGGGTTTACGTGAACGATCTCTCGGGATGGCAAAAAGGGCTTTGGTCGGACGGACTAACCAAAAGGACTTCCCAAGTATTCCTTAGCCCTTGCTTGACAATCCGTGGAAGGATACTTCGCGAACAATTAACAAAAGGAAAAAAATAAACTTTGTTGCACCACTTATGTGGATTTGCTAATATTTCCAGCACATGGAATTTTTACTTGGGAATGAACTAATCATCCCCTATTTTAGGAGGGGGTGAACGAAATTTGTGTGATTTTTTCAATGTGGGAAAAAGACTTTTCTTGGTCACCAAGAAATCTTGAATATATCCCATATATTCTTTTTTCCATAATTAAAATATTCCATCAAAATTCCACCTCCTCTATTATGGCATAATTTTCGAAAATATTAAGTGTGCAAGAATCCAAGATTTGGATCTTCTTGAATTTATGAGATATTCTTGTATTTCAAGAAATACATATCTTCCATAATATCTTTTCAAGAAAATCAAGAAAATCTTTCTTGCCCACTATATTTCCAAAATTTCGAAATTTACCTCATGAATAACCAAGTGGGAGATTTCTTGAATTTAATGAGATAATCTTGTATTCCAAGAATACATATCTTCATTCCATAACAAAATTCAAAGAAAATCTTTCTCCCTCTTTTATCCATAATTTTCAAAAAAATAGGAAATATAAGCAACAATATTTATTTTATTTTAATCACCTTTTTTTAGGTTATTGGACTATATGTTGGGCTACCTGGGGGGCCTTTAGGAGAATTAAGATTGGACCTTCTAATGGATCTTGAATATCTAATATTGCCACAATATAATTCAAGCCCATAAATATTAATTAATCCCACTACATAATTAATATTGCAATATCCATCTTAACCCATATTACAAACTAATATGACTCCGGTCATTATTTCGTGTTTAAGATTATCTAGCCCATTAATTAATTCAAGCCCACCCAAATAACTTTCCGTTAATTAATATCTTTTTGTCCTTGGTCGAGGAACGGTTCAACATTATTATCCATACAGGAAACAAATTCCACTTGCAAGATTTGGTATGATAAAACTTATGAACCTCCCAAGGGCAAATCAAAAAAGCGATTTTGCACACACGATTCTTCAGATTAAATCTTAGCAATCACATGTGACCAATAATATTGCCCAAGATAAAAAGTATTGAAATCTCTCGATTCGCTACCCATGATAAGTCAAAGCAATAGTTACCAATCCCACGTGATCCTATTTAAGGGACGAAGGTTAAGAAACAACGAACCACCGAGGTCTAATTCTTCCTTGTTCGGGATTCAAAAAATTTATCCTCCTCAGAGGTCCTATTCAACAAGATCACCATGCACTAGTGTAATCTCTTGGTCAAGACAAACCAATCTCGAGCCTTTACACCTCAACCTTTCGCGATGGTTGTTCATTTCCATCTAGGTCGTGGAATGGCGACTTTTTTAGTTACAAGGGACATTAATTTAATCTTCGTGATCCGATATCACTAAATTAACTACTGATGTAACACGCATCTAATTATTGAACGCTTATGCAAAGAAATATATATAACATTCAATCATATTTAAAGCATCAGTGATAAACAATTTATTTCAGTAAATAAGTCTGAAAATTCAGTTTCGATTATACAAAGTAAAAAGCATACTTTTCAGTATAATCCCAACACGATGGTGGGTATGTGCATCACGGGCTGCTGAAATCAGCGATTTGGATTTTGAATGAGGAGTCGGAGAGTTTGAGAAGATTGTGGGAGGAGAACATTTACTAATTACAAAAAAAAAAATTATGACCCGAAACCGACCCGTCAACCCGGACTTTAACCCGACCCGAAGGCCCGAAACTCTAAACCCTACCCGCCTAAAGTAAGTGATTTAAAAGAAAATATTAAATTAATTAAAAATACCCATGTGGCAATGAAAAATAAATGAGAATTGAAATTAAAATATCAAATTGGGCTGGTGACCGGTTAGGCAACTGACACTAGTCAGTCGTCGGGACCAAAATAAAAAAAAATCGAAACATACACGAGTTATATTAGATTCTCAAACGTGCAAGATCAAATTCAAACATGCTCAAAGTTATTGGCTAAAAAAACTTAATCCCTCTAAGTAAATATGGTAACTTATCATAACAAAACATTAGTGATCACGGATGTTGATTCATACAAATAAGAGAATAAATACTCTGACGACGTATCTGAAAAAAGTATGTGCAATCCATTAGCAGCCAACAAGTTAAACTCGATTAAATGGTCAACTAGTTCGTCACTGTCAAGTATTTCCTTTCTATACAAGGGAATTGTCGAAATTTGTGGTTCTGAAATTTATAAATAAACGTTTTTTCGGGTAAATTTATGGTTCTTTCACAGTAAAGTGTATTTTAAAATATATAAATAAATGTTTACCATTAAATCGACCCAGTTCATCGAAACCGTCATCATTACTCAAGACTTTGATCATTTGATCAAAATCGTTTCTAAAACTGCCGTAAATTTCGACGGTTCTGATTATCATCGCTAAAAATTAAAATAAGTGTTTTTTATAGTGACAGTTAATTTAAATCTCACTTTTTTTTTTTTTTTTTGTTTGAGCGCACCTAATGATTTCCAAATACTAATAGAGACATAAAGCCATGTAAAAAAAAATAGAGACATAAAGCGTGCTCTTCTCACTTTGTATATTTTATACTATTTCAATGTTTTTAATCACTTCAGATAATAGACTAAATTATCATGTATTTTAGGATGTTGATCTTTCTTTGACTACATTTCTACAATTCATTAATCACATATAATTTCACGTTACACATGTAAAGTGACATCTAAATAACTCTTTGATGAATAGCTCTTTGAGTATTTTTAAGAAAATATGATTAAATTAGAACTCAATAAGTCTGTTGATCATATATCAACTTATGAATTACTTTCACAAAATTATATTACCTCCACACTATATAAAGAGAGTTACGATATGTTTCGATGGGTCTCAAATTATAATTATTTTATATTTAAAGTTTATAAATTATTTAAAATACCCATATTAAATGGGAGTAGAATAAGAATGACAACAAGGTGAGTCTGATACAGGTTTGACCTGTCCCAGAACTCGCCCACATGTTGGACCCGCTAGATCCAACCTGCCCCACCTTGTTTAGTTAATTTTAAAAATTAATATTTAATATAAATATTTAAATTGTAATATTAAATAATTCAAATTAAAACATATGATTCTTTAAAATAACAGTTAAAATTTATCTAATTCTTAAAAACAACATATTAGATCTATAGATACTCAATTATTATACAATAACATAAATGTAAATTTATAAAAATATATATTTATATATATAATTATCAATATATATGTGACGGGTCGGTTATCACGTTTGCAAACGGCGAGTTCTATAAAAATCACGACCCGTCATATGTTAGTGTTAGTGTCCTAGAGACAATCTATTGTAAGGACATAATACTCGATGATATTCAGTTTGATTTAATATTATAGTTCATTTAATATTAATGTATGACAATACACTTGTTTAAATATTATGTTTGATTGTTTGCATTTATTCGTACAAGTTTTCCCATGAGTCTGTTGGGGAATTAATTGCCCGGATCTACTCGGGATGAATATTTAAATACAAATTTAATTCTAACAATTATTACTAGCATGAATTAATCATATATTAATTCAAATAATAATTCAACAACAAATCATGCATATAAACAGTTCACATAAATCCTACGCATGCGGAATTGCTACGGGTTTACGTGAACTAACCTCTTGGAATGGCAATGGATTCGGTTGACAAGAACACACCAAAAAGCCTTCCCAAGTATTCCCTAGTCCTTGCTCGTCAATCCGGTGGAAGGAAACTCGCGAACAATTAACAAAAGGGAAAATAAAATTTTTTGCACCACCTTTGTGGATTTACTAATTTTTCCAGTACATGGAATTGTACTTGGGAATGAAACATTCATCCCCTATTTATAGAGGGGTGTTGGTCGAAATTTTGTGCATGAATAAGATGGGAAAATCTTTTTCTTGATCTTCAAGAAATCTTGAATATATCCAATATATTCTTCTCTCCATATTTAGAATATTCCACAAAAATCCCAACTCCCTTTCATTATGGTATTTTCGAAAAATCTAAGGACAAAGATTCCAAGATTTGGATCTTCTTGAATTTATGAGATATTCTTGTATTCCAAGAATACATATCTTCCATAATATCTTTTCAAAAAAATCAAGAAAATCTTTCTTTTCCTTCCTTTTCTATGTTTTTTGAAATCTTCATATAAATAACCAAGTGGGAGATTTCTTGAATTTAATGAGATAATCTTGTATTCCAAGAATACATATCTTCATTCCAAAACAAAATTCAAAGAAAATTTTTCTCCCCTTTTATTCATATTTTTTGAAAAAATGAGAAAAAATAGCAACAAAAATTTATTTTATTTTTAAACACATTTTTCAGTTATTGAACTTTATGTTGGGCTACTTGAGGGGCCTTTATGAGAATTAAGATTGGACCTTCCAATGGATCTTGAATTATCAATATTGAGCCACAATATTATTCAAGCCCATAAATATTAATTAATCCCACTACATAATTAATATTGCACTATCCATCTTAACCCATATTACTGTTAATATGGCTCCCGATTATTATTTCCCGTGTTTAAGATTATCTAGCTCATTAATTAATTCAAGCCACTGAAATAGCTTTTCATTAACTAATATCTTTTATCCTTGGTTAAGGAACGGTTCAACATTGTTATCCATACCGGAAACAAATTCCACTTGCAAGATTTGGTATGATAAAACTTATGAACCTCCCAAGGGGGCAAATCGAACAAGCGTACTTGCACACGATTATTCGTATTAAATCTTAGCAATCGCATGTGACCAATAATATTGCCCAAGATATAAAGTATTGAATCTCGTTGATTCTCTACCCGTAATAAGTCAAAGCAATAATTACTAACCACACGCGATCCTATTTAAGGGACGAAGATTAAGAAATAACGAACCACTGAGGTCTAATTCTTCCTAGTTCAGTGCTGAAGAATTTGTCCTCCTGTAGGTCCTATTCAGTGCATCAGTCATCAGTCATGCACTAGTGTAATCTCTTGGTCAAGACAAGTCAATCTGAGCCTTACACTTCAACCTTTCACGATGGATTGTTCATTTCCATCTAGGTCGTGAATGGTGTACTTTTGGTAACAAGGAGCTGTTAATTTAATCTTCTGTGATCTGGTATCACTAAATTAACTACAACGTAACACGTACTATTTATTGAACAGTTATGCAGTAAATATATGTAACATTCAATGATATTTAAAGCATCAGTGATAAATAATTTATTTCAGTAAATAAGATAGAAATCCAGTTTGATTATACAAAGTAAAAGCATACTTTCCAGTATAATCCCAACAGAGTCATTGTTGTCATTGAGGTTGTGAGAACTCAGATGACTTAAGCATGATTCTCAAATAGCCCCGATCAATGATCATCAAGAATAGGATATTGATGATGCAATGGAGATTGGTGTTCGATCTGCATCATACTCTTAGAGAGTGTAGTAAGATCTCACTTACTACGAAATACTAGGTATCTCATGATGGATGCACAAATGCCTTAGAGGGTATTGGTATACCCATCCGAGAAACCGTTTGATGTAGTTCCACTATATGTGTCTACGGGTTTCTCGGTTAGTGGGAGCAATGCGATACTCATTTGACTTGAGGTCAATGTGCACGACATGTGTGGGATGATGAACTTTGACCATGACCGACACTTGCACCCTTCAATGGGTAGATATGGCTTATATTGGGTTCATCACGAAGTGCATGTGCGTGGTAGTTGAGCCAAGAATATGATTCATTCCTCAAAGTGGATTTAGAGAGAATACTCATCTTATTGTTATAATTGGATCAAAATCATCGTCCGATGCACATCAACTTTGACTTTGTGGCTAAGTGTGATATACATGATCAATTAGTGATTAGAGATAAATTGATTATGTTATTTGAATAGACACTTCATCACTTTCAAGCCTAATCGAGTATTCGTGAATGAAAGGAGGAAATCGTAATAGTCCATGTTTCAGTTACAGGTAGTTGCACGTTTCTCACAATGTACCTCATATATTGAGAATGTCTGATTTATTGTCCAGGGTTCAATTAAGACCATTAGTTTGACTAATCGCTCGATATATGAGGGTCTATGGGTCACACAACAAGTAGTTCCCTTTTACGGATTATAGTTGGTTGATTAAATGTTAAATTGGATTTAATATTTAATTTATGGAGAATTAATTAATAATAGATTAATTTGAAATTAATTATTATTAATGTTTAATTAAATTAGATTTAATTAAATAGGAATTTCCAATAATAATATATAGTATATTGTTATAGGATTTAATATATATGGAATCAAATCCGAAGATATTTGACATACATAGGAAATAAATCATAGAGATTTATTTAAATAATGATTAAGGATTTTATTTCCCAATCAGGTTAGTCTAAAATTTAAGCTGGGTCTCCCCTATATATACAGGCTCTTGGGAATTCTCAAACAACGTTAATTCATATTTTCTCCATAAGATCTAGAGTTAGAATTTTCCTAGCAAATTCATATAGGGATTCAACGCTGGCAAATCCGTGCAAGTTCGTGATTGAGGATTACGTGGATACCACAGTAGAGAAAACGGTATACGAATTACTGTAAAAATTATGTTTACGTTTACTCGTATTTAATTATGCAATTAATTGTTCGTTGTTGGTGAACTGTTTATTTTCACTACGCATGTATTACGTGTTTACGTGCCTCTAAATTTCAACATCATATACCTACTTGATCTGGTCTAGACACTCCCCGGTCGAAGAGTGTCATGTTTGAATACGTCCCATTGCCAATCTTACCTATGTGTAGTGATGGGTGAGGATATTTTTGGATGAAGTGTAAAATTGATATATTTTTATTTTTTATTGAAATGTGTATAAATATTTTTTTTGTTATAAGATTTGGTATATTTTTCCTTCTTCATAAATTTGTAAACTGTCAATATACAATTTTAGTTCCTAAAAAGTGTTTTCACATTGTGAGCAGAACTTGTAAAAACCAATCAGAGTGATTAGAAACAATGATGATATATTTACAAGTAGGGTGGATTGGCACAAAGATAATCTTTGAAAATGTCTCGTTATATTATATATCGTACCGAAAATTTTAATACCGAAAATTGCATACCGATTTCGTATCAAAATTTTCGTTATATCGAAAATTTCGATATACCAAATTTTCATACCGATACCGTATCGATATTTTGTATACCGTACCGAATCAAATTTTTGGCATATATCATATGAATACGGTATTTTTGGTATGAATTAAATTTGAATTCAATACGGTACCGAAAATATTTCGGTTATATACCGAATACCAAAATTTTCTATACTTTTATACCGATACCTTACCGAAATTTCCGGTACGATACCATACCGTATCAAAAATTTGATATACCGAAAATTTCAGTAAAATCGATATTTTTCGGTACGATAAATACGGTATATCGATATTTTCGGTGCTTCTTCCACCTCTATTTACAAGTTGTTGAAAGTGGTTAACAACAATAGTCATTTGAATTTAGCACCAAACTATTTCCATTTTTTTCACCAATTTAAAAATCGAGAATAATTTTTAAAACTATATGTAACATAATGCACATTCAAAAAATTATAAAGCAAAAAAATTAAAAGTAATAATAATATATATTTCTATCGCGGTGAACGCGCGACAGAAATAGCGGCTGTCGCGGACTGTCGCGTAACTAATCATTGGAATTCGTTAGTCACATCCGCGGATGTGTATTTAGCACTAGTGCCATTTTTGCATCTCACAGTAATGTGCAGTAATTGCACGAACTGCAGGTATCCCATCTTTCTGTATATACGCGCATCTCCTCGCTTTCTTCCTTCATACTATTTCTATGCAATTCTGTTTTCATTGCAGAGAAGTTGATTCCTTCATACTATTTCTATGCAATTCTCTTTTAGCAAATGAGAATCAATGGGTACCGCCTCTCTCTCTCATCCCATCAGTCAAATTCTCTCTCTCCTAGCTAATTTCAGCATTAATGCTGCTGCTCCGTCCTCAATAAATTCACTCCCATTCTGCAACCCTTTATAACTACCGATCGCCGATCGAGTGAGTTTCCCGCCTAACACTGGACGAGAAGGTGCAGCAGATCCTTAACGCCGCCGTCCCGCGGCTCAACATCTCCACCTACGAGTGGTGGTCGGAGGCTTTGCAAAGTTTCAAAGGCGAAATCAAATCCGCCACCATGTTCCCCCAAATCATCCTCGCTGCTGCTTGCTTCGATTCAAATCTCTTGTACCGCATCGCTCAGGTACATATCTACTGATTAATTTCTACAATTAATTCCTCAAATTAACCATTAGTTCATACTGTTCTTCATCTACGCTCTATGAATCAATTCATCAAACAATTTGTAGTCAATCGGAGATTTAGCAGGTCAGTATCAAACACTAAATGCTAATTTTCTTCATTTACCCCAAGTACAAATCAATTTATCAAACTCAAATCTCAGAATTCGCAGAGCAGTATTTAAATTTTAACGGATTTATTTAGATTTCTCAAATCAAACGTTACATGATATTGTTTTGTTATTCATCAAACAGTTGGATGGCGTCACTACGCTACAATAATATTAATCTACCAATTTTATTTCATTTTGATGGTCAATTGATCGTTAATTTTGATTTTGACATGGGGAGCATTAAAGTATTCTTTTTGGCGGTGCCATTGATCGTTAAAATATTAATCATTGATTTTGATTTTAAACAGAAAAAAGTCTAGAAAAGAAAATGAAGATGAATGGACTGATTGTTAATTTGAGTTCTGGCAAGTCATACCGGGTTATCTTAATATATTTTTCTGGTTTTATTGAGTTCTTGATCGGCATATGCAATTTTATAGATATCCGGTTGATCTAATGTGTGATATTTACAATCAAGATTTTTATTTCGTCTGATTGCGATTTTACTTATTGAGTTCTTGATGCAATTTTAAGATATCGGTTGATCAAAACCTCCCTTTCTTGGATTATACCTATGGTGATAATGACAATGATGCCATCCTAGAAGTAGAAGATGAAGATGATGGAGCTAATAGGCCCCAGATTGAAGTTACTGACGTTACCAGTGTTACCAGTGACGTCGAGGGAGTTATTGTAGTACCCGATAATGCCGGCTTGCTCGAAGACGATGACACGGAAGTCACCTGCCCTGTTTGCCGGTAATTATTAAATTTACTTGGATTTTTCTTGATCTAGTTTTACCTATGTATTTTTATCGTATTATCGGGTATTAATTTTCCTTTTCCCTTTTTTTCCAACAAACGGGTATTAATTTTCTTGATCTAGTTTATACGTATTAACTTTTGAGGATAGGGTTTTTTAAAGAAATTGCCAAATTGGGGAGTCCACTAATGGGTTTTTCTTTTTCTTTTTTTAAATAAAATAAAATTCAGAGGAGTTCTGTTTTTTTTTTTTTAGGAAATTGGGCAGTCCACTAATGAGTTTATTTATTTATTTCAGAGATGTTCCGTTTTTCCCGATTGTACTCCGATGTGGCCATACCCTCTGCCAATCTTGTCATTTCAAGAATATAAAATTAGATCAAAAGTGTTCCATTTGTAGGTGCCTTGGTTTCTACCTCCCTAGGGTGTGTTTTATTTTACATTTCCTGATGGAACGAATGTTTAAAGATGCATATGAAAAGAGATACACTGTACTTGAAGGTATGTATGTAAATTGAGTTTTAATTTATCTTGTTAATATGATTTTTATTGTCTTAATTAGCACCTGCTTCAGTAAATTAGTACAAGATGAAAGTTATCATTAATAACATATTTTTGTATGTATCACAGAAATGGAGAAGTCCGAAAAAGTACTGCACCAAAGCATTGATATTCCGGAGGATCAGCAATTCAGTCATCTGCTCAAAGGAGGAACAAACTTTGAAGGTAATTTTCAAAACCTTCTAATGTTTTATGTATTTTGATCAATATCACAGTGTGTATATATTACTATTGATTCTTTAGATTGTGCACAACTTTTTTTGGTATAGGAAAATTATTTTAATTTGAAGGGAGTAACTTTATTTTTAATCTAATAGAAAATGGACATGTTTTACAAATAGGATATAGGGTTCATCTAATGTAATTTTAGAGTGTGTGGGGAACTTTATTGCTTTTTTTGGAATAAAAAATCTAATAGAAACCTGAACACTTTTTAGGAAGGAGTATATGTTTTAGGTGTCATTTACATCTTATTTTATTTATTTATGTCCTCCATTTATTGTTAATTGTTTTGTATTAATTACAAATTACAGAGGAGGAGTTTACATGTGAAGTTTGCCACAAATTCTTACACTTACCCGTTGCTCTCTACTGCGGACATGGTGAGTAACGTGTGATCTTTTAAATATTTTTTTATAGTATGAATAAACTAACCATACCTTATAAATGATTTAAGTAGCTTGTAATTTTCTTTTCTAATTTATAGTTTTCTGCAAAGACTGCATTACTGCTAAAGATGGTGGCGCAGAGCACCACCGATGTCCCCTTTGTCAAAGGGTGAATCCAGAGTCGGTGCTTATGGAATGCTTCATGCTTAAAGAATTCCTAAGCAGGAGGTTTCCTGATTCGGGTCAAACTTCTCAGGTCGTCAACCAAGATGCCTCAACGAGTAAGAATATTTTTGTTTATAATTTAAAATTAATATATTTAATCTTTATCAATTACTATCCCAATACTTATTAATTGATACTATTACATATTAATATTAATTAGTTTTTTTATCATTTGTAGGTGGCACTTTGCCAGATGGGGCACAACTCGATGGGTATCTATGCCAAATATGTGGGATATTCCCAATTAGGGATGAAGTCTATATATGTGAAGAATGTGTCGATTTTTACATCTGTGAGAGCTGTGAACGTGAGCCTTACGACGGGCGCCCGGGCTTCTTCAACCAGCAAATGCACACTGGCAAGCACCATCTACAAAAGATGTAGATGGTGAATTTTGTTACTGTTTTTCTTATCTTCGAATTAGCTTTGACTCAAACCAATATTCTGTAGACGTAAAAACAAGAATATATACCAAACATTACATGCATACGGTATTCACAAATATATTTGCATTCAACGAAATTGACCAATTTCAATTGTTCCTAATTGAGCAATTGTAGAAAATAAATGGTTGATGATGCACGATGGCTCCATTATTGCCGCCATAAAAGATCTGAAAAAACAAATAATAATAATATTATTATTATTATTATTATTATTATTATTATGAAAATTTTCATGTATAAAAATCTATTATTGAGTAGGTCATGTATAAAAATCTATAAAATGCCCTAAATCAATCATCTACATCCTAAACACTAAATTTGAACCTTAAATTATGACATGTTCGGGCCGGGTGAATCAGGAACCACTTGAGCCAAATGAATCATGAACCACTCAATTTTATCTTACCTTCACCAATTAAAAAATTTGATTATAAATTAAAGTTTTTACATGTATTGAAAATTTTCATACTTGTATTATTATTATCACAAAACTTTTCTACCCATACTCAGAATTGACTGATTGACTCCGTCCTTATGACGATTTTTCTTCCCTCTATTTGTTAAAGAGTTAAATTCCGTTTTTCTCCTTGTTCCAACAAAACACCTTTTGACAATCTCATTTAATATGTCTCCCATATTTCATGCTGCCAACTAAAATCTGCTTTGATTAGGGAATCCCTTCTTTTCTTTTCTTTTTTCTTTTTTTTTTATATAAAGAAAAACTATTTTAGCCGCTCTGCACAACTTGTTCGATAATTTTTATATGAATACGAACACCTAAGCAGCTGTATGAAATTTATCAAATTCAATTTCCAAATTCAACGCAGAAGTCGAACATGAATCAGAGCCTGACAATGGTTTAGAAATGGTAAAAAGATGAGAATACAAGAAAAATAGTCGGAATTGGACTTTGCACATTAAATGTTTGTTTATGAAAGCATTGAGAGTTTATTTAAAGCTTATCAAATATATTGATTCGGTGAAAATTGCATATTATTATGCATAGCTTGTATTTAATTCAATTTCATATTTTTATTATTCATATTTTTGTTTTAAATGGAGAAAAGTCGTGTTAAGTTTATTAGAAAAATTGAGCAATTCTTTTTAATGAAAAACACATATCTAATTTTTGGTAAAAGCTAAAAGAAAGAAGAAATTTAAAAATCAGAGCAAAACGAGCCGTTTTAATTAAAAGTAAAATAAAATTGCAGGCCAATTGAGCAACTTGGGCGGCCCATTATCAATAAGAAGCAAGAAATTTTTTGAGCCCATTCGGTCAAGGCCCAGGTTACGATTAAATATTTTAATTAAAAATATTACACATGAAAAGTACCATACTACCCTTAACATTAATACCTATAAATTAAAAATATTACAAGGATAATCACCAAAAAAATTTATATGTTGTCTTTATTTTTCATGAATTGTAGATTCTCTATTTCATCGAGGAGATTTCTGAAACATAACGTCATTAGTATCTCATAAACAATTGCTTAAAAATAGGTACACACTTGGTTACAATCTCATTACTATCATATAAAACTGATAAAATTTTTAGCATTACATCTAATTCACTAAGAATTGTTCTAAAAAATGAGAGTAAAACAATGTAATTCTTAATACACAAAAAATAAAATGAAAATACTACTAATTAGATTTGAAAAAATGGAGTGTAAAATTCCACTTTAAATAGGTGGGAGAACAAAAAATTTGCCTCGGAATAAGCTAGTAATTAAAAGGATACTAATTTCATTAACTTATTAGTCTAAACTATTATGAATAAATTGTGTAACAAATATACGGTTGAGATCGATTAGTGACGATCTAACAGAGGAGGAAAAAGGGCGGGAAACCAAAATTTGAAAATCGCAGTTGTATTATATGGCTATAGATAGATAGATCTTCCATGAATTATAGATTCTTCGTTTCATCACGGAGATTTCTGAAACACGGTGTCATAGTATCTCATAAACAATTGCTTGAAAATAGGTACACGCTCGGTTACAATCTAATTAGTATCATATAAAACTGATAAATTTTTTAACATTACATCTAATTCACTAAGAATTGTTCTAATAAAAGAGAAAAACAATCAAACTCTTGATACATAAAAAATAAAATGAAAATACAACTAATGAAATTTGAAAAAAGAGTGAGTCACTCTAAGGTCAAAAGCCTAATTGAATCTTACTAATATGTTCATTCTATTTTTATCATTGCTCTTAGGTCCAAAATACACTACAAAAAGACTATTACACTCTTATTTACACATTCTGCAAGAAAAAAAATGCATTCAACATGTCAGATCAATCACTCCAAACTGCTCCTACCGTCTTTTTTTATATTTTTCCTTTTTCTTCCTCTTCGACAAGTAAACAATTATAGACCATACTCCCTACTAAAAAAAACCTGTAGTGACAATTTTTTGGTGACACTTATAAATAAGTGTCATATTATATAAGCATAGTGAAGTTCCTATTGTTTAATTACATATTGTAACGCTTTATAATAATTTTCAAATCTTTTAAAATCGAGTTCAATTCCAAAAATACAAAAATTTATGTATAGTGACACTTTAAATTTTAAATTCTATTACACCGTAAAAAAAATTCATAACGCGCTGTCTACCATCCTAATTAATTAATTCTAAACTTTTTAATTAATCTGCAATCCTAATCTCCATAACGTGCTGAAATTTTCTGCATATCTTTTTAATTAAATATTTCCCAATTATCCCTTCAACCCTAATTTAACTATTTCTGTCCCTTCCCAAATTTCTGTCCCTTCCCATATATATAAAGAATGACGCAGGAGACGAATTCAGTATAACAACATATGTACGGTTTAAAAGCAAGATATAAACATTCGCAAGCAAAACCCTTAATCATAGACAGATTAGAGCCCTCTTGGAGACGATACTTTCCAAGGTGCTTGTTTGCGCGGATTTGTTTTTCACAACCATCTTCGAGTATATCCAACACCTGCCGGTAATTTGTTTGAAGTACGGATTTTTTTAAAGAATTCTATTATCTCTCGAATAAGATCGGACTAAACATTTTTCTGATGTTTGTTGTCCACTCTACTGCTATGAGGCACCCAATGTGATTCTTTAATTGATATTAGGACAGATTTAAAATTAAATCATATGTGTTTTCTATGATTTCTAATTTTGTTTTCAGATTGAAGCATGAAACTGTGAAGAAATTGGCTTTAAATTTTATCTTGTAAAATTAGGGGAACATTGGTTATCTTTGTGTAGCAAAACAAAAAAAATTCCTATACTAAATTTGGCTCTAGAAAAGAAATAAAAACAATGAAATAAACCTGAAACTTATTTCCAGAAATTAAAACAATGTAAACATGTAAACCTGGCTGATATTAAATGTGGGGGGGTTGGCTGTTTTTGAACCATATTTGAAGTCCCATGGAATTTGCTTACTTGGTTAGATTTTTTTTTGTTAAGCACGGTTTGGGGATCTAGAAACTCCGGTAATATCATATTCAAAGATCCTATAATCAAATGCTTTTGATTTAATAAATGTTGTACTGCTGTCAAAGTTGGCTTTTGAAGAAAATTGAGTTCATTGTTAATGTTCTGTTAGTGACTTAATGTTCTGGTCTTGAGGAGTATTTCTTGTACTCTTTATGATTAATAAACTTTTGGTTGATTAAAAAAAAAACCTGAAAGTATCCAGAAATCCCTCAGAGATAAAAACAATGCAAAACTTATTTTCTGCCAGAAATTCCACGTTTCATAAAATCGTATGCATTTTGCATCAACAAATTGGATATTTATTTATTAGAAATTTAGTAGCATGAAAGTAAACCTTATTGAAATGTCATTGTGCTGAGGGTTGCGTTGTAAAGCTCACTGCTTAACTTTGTGTAGCCATTGTGCTGAGGGTTGCACATTTGGCATTGAATAACTCGATATGCTGATTATTTTTCAGCTTACGAAGGAACTGATGATAATAATATTTTGTTGATTAATATTCTTGATACGCAACCTCTGTTTTTCATTTTTATCTTATCATCTTGTCTACAATTTTTCATCCTACAAAACTTGTTGCACTTACTTGTTTTGTCAGTAGGTAGAGGTAATGTTTCTGGTTTGAATGTCTTGCGAAGTTGCGATGAAACCGAGGATGGATTCTATATATTTTATAAATAATAATGTTGATAACGCTGATGGAGCACCTCTGATTTTTGTCTAGAGTTCTATTTAGCATTGTAATTTGTTTTCTTTCGTCCTAGAGGACTTGCTGCAGTTACTTGTGTTGAGAGTAGTTAGCAGCAGGGTTCTTCTTTTAGGGAAACTATTCAGTTTAAGTGTCCAAAACAGCAAAATAGGTTCAATTCGAATTGTCGTTCCACTTCCAGATAGGTATTATAATAGCGATTCTAAGCCCGACTCCAAAAGTTACGCTCGTTTCAATTCCTGCCGACAACAATAAACTACAAACTTTCCTACATCAAAAAGATTTTTAATCAGATACTTTTCATGCTTCTGTTTCAATTTTAGTATAGTATAACATAGTAAAAGATGGTGTTTGTTAGAGCCATTATGAGTGAATTTAATATTCACAGGACTCTTTTGATGAATTCTCTGGACCGTTTTGACAAAATTTAAAGAGTAGTAACTTAGGCTATTATTCCGTTTAAGAATTCTATAATCTTGTTCTAAATGTATTATATTGTCAAACATTTTAAGTGTTGATAACTCTTTCATGGCTCTAAGTTAGCCAAAACACATCTTAAACAGCAAGAACAATTTAGATTGATGGATTCGATTTGGATTGATTTGAAACCTAGCACATGGTTTTGGATTTTGATATTGAAACACACACACACACACACACATATATATATATATACTGCAAATTAGAACTAATTTCATGTTGTACACTATAAACAGGTGTCAAATTTGGAAGCTCTTAAAGAAGAAGGATCAGAAGAAAACAAAGAGACAAAAAAAGGTATTTATTTTTTTTGGATTTAAATTCTGGTCTCATTCTTCTTCTTTTATCTACTAGATGTTGTAGCTTTATCTTTGAGCATATATGTGTGGCTTCTTTTACATTTTGTATGAAATATTGAACAAGTTATACTATTTAATTAGCGGAACATGGTTATATTTAGGTTTTACTTGCCTTTTTTAGGCTCTAATTTTACATATTTTTCATGTTATGGTTCAGGATTAAGGTTTTCTTGAAACAAATCGGACGTTCTCGTTTTACTGTATTTAGATATGACTTCGACCTCACACAAATTTTAAGCACGACTAGACTATTTTAGGTTTTGGTTGTTTATAGTAATTTACATATTTGTAGTTTGTGTTCCTTAATTGGGTTTGTTGATGGCTTTTGTACCTTTTGGTTCGCATACTAACTTAAATCAGAAAATTACGTTGCAGCTCATGTACCTTCCTGTAGAACTTTTCCAGCTCTTTGAATCATTGTCGAAACTGCTATATTATTGACCTTTGGAACTACTTTGGTCAAGTTAATATTGGAACTACTGTGATATCCAAAAAATGAGCTTATTAACAAAATTATTTTTTACAAAATTGAAATTGAGAAGATATTAATTTGGTTGGGTTCTACCTATTTTTTCAAAATTATTATATACATGCTATGATTACATTTTCTACGAACTGAATGAATTTCATGATATTGTTTCTTCTCTTCAGAAGGTAGTTCGTGATAGCAGGCAACTTGTAAAAGTGGGGTTTAATCAGCATTAAACAGTTGCACCAGCTAATTGGCAGAAAACAGAGTATGTTTATCAGCTTTTTCATTATATTTAGGTTTCTTGATTATATTTTCCTTTCTATTTGTTTGGTTTGTTGGGTTTTTTTCCACTTCCAACTATTCCTGCGTTTTCTTGAAAGAAAAAAAAGATTTGGTACTATTTTTGGACTTTAAATTACTGTCATGATATTTGGCTATGTTAGTAATAAATCAAAATTTAATTAAATTACAGGTCAGATTAGTTTAAGATTGATTGACCCATTGTTTAAATTATTGACATGATATTTTGCTACATTTAAATTCCAGATCAGATTAGTTACTATAGTTTAAATTCTTGATCAGATTAGTTACCTATAGTTTAAATTCCTGATCATATTAGTTACATATAGTTTAAATTCTTGATCAAATTTGTTGCATATAATTTAAATTCCTTATTAGATTAGTTGCCTATAGTTTAAATTCCTGATCATATTAGTTACCTATAGTTTAAATTCCTGATTAGGTTAATTCCTAATCAGATTAATTACTGATCAGATTAGTTACCTATAAGTTTAAATACCTGATCAAATTAGTTACATATAGTTTAAATTTCTTGATCAGATTAGTTGCATATAGTTTAAATTCCTGATCACATTAGTTAACTATAGTTTAGTTCCCTATCATATGAGTTACCTATAGTTTAAATTACTACCATGATATTTTGATATGTTAATAATCAATTAATCATAGTTTGAATTCCAAATCAGACCAGTCCTTATTGGTTAACATATATTTTTGGCCTTACAACATATTATATATAAAAACAAGTTGATTACTAAGTTTCCATAGAATTCTTATGTTTTGGTCTTCCCCTTTTAAAGTGTTACACTTATGTTTTCTTTAACTTTTTTGAATTTCTATAGAATTCTTAAAAGTGAATTGAGCATACAAAAGTATGAATGTGGATAGAAGTTGGATGGACTTGCCAATAAAGATGGAGTTCAACGCTTTCTGAATTTTGCACTTTCTAATTCTAATGATGGATTGATCTTGTGTCCTTGTTGAAGCACATTTGTTGAAGCAAATTGTAAAATGTTTTGTGAAAAGGTATGTTAAATGGGTGTTCCATGGTGAGTCACTTTCGAAAAAATTACTTTATAATACTTCATTGGATAAGCTAGTTTTTCTATAGTTTAAAGAATGATAATATTTGTTTTAACAGGTTGGAGTAACAGTTCTCTTAAATGGTATTGTCGCTTCAGTCCATGTTACAAAAGGCACCATTGATAGTTTAAATCCAGCTAAACTTTTATGGAGTATTATTAGGACCTGAATGGGGTGAGGTGAAAGTTATTGTGGCAATTAAATATGATAGAACCATTAATCCAAAAAGTTGGAGGTGTAAAAAATATTGGACATAGCATCGTTTGAACCAAAGCATTTTGTAAGTATCTAAAGGTAATATTTCATTTGTTCAATTTAGTTACTTTTAAGTTCAAGTATTAATTATTTCCCTTGCATTCGTTATTATAGGTTCAACTGGAAGATACAAGATAAGGAAGTGCAGCAAAATAGATTTTGTCACACATAATTTAGGTGCAATTTATCATTGAACTAAAAGTTTTGGTACATTTGTTTAAATTGGTCTTGATTGATAGCTATTATTTTCATGATGTTACTGTTTAGATGTCCCTTGCATTCGTTATTATAGGTTCAACTGGAAGATACAAGATAAGGAAAGTGCAGCAAAATAGATTTTGTCACACATAATTTAGGTGCAATTTATCATTGAACTAAAAGTTTTGGTACATTTGTTTAAATTGGTCTTGATTGATAGCTATTATTTTCGTGATGTTACTGTTTAGATGTCACATGTGAATGACGATATTTTTTCTTGATATATATTTGATTGTTTCGTGTTTATAGTTAATGGTAATATTTTATTATTATGATGTTTTATGTAATCAAGTATATATGATTTGAATTATTAAATTATTATATATGTTTGAGCATGTATAAAGATATACCTATACTATTTTGTATATCCGCATATTACGTGGGGTTGTTATAGTTTTGATATTATAAATGAAATTCTAATATTTTCATTTATTTATTATAAAAGATTTCACAATTCTAAAAGAAGAATTATTATTTTTTATTGTGAATGTCAAATATTTATAATTAAAATATTTTGAAAAATCTAATTGTATGTAGAATTTTAAATAGTACTTATATGTACGCAAGATATGATACATATCGCTAGAAAAACTAATTTTTTTGAACAATTTTAAAGAGTTATGACTAATTATATCTATGCAAAATTCGCTATATAAATTTATCTTTAAAAAGTCTAATTGTTATACTAATTAATTGGTATATAAATAAAAAAATAATAATAAAAGAAAATTTCATAAAAAAAGTTTTAGGAGAAACTCCTCCACAACTAATTCAACACCCAAATTATTTATCTCAGTATATTAAAATCGTTTTATAGGAAGTATTGAGAGAAAGTTATCTTTATTTTCACACCTCAATACTCCGTGCAATAAAAAAAAAAACTTTCCACAATATACAAAATAATTACACAATTGCAATAGACATACTTCAATACTCCCTGCAATATAAAATAATAAAATAGAATTAAATATAACATATTAGAATAAACTCCTCCACAACTAATTCAATACTCAAATTACTTACCTCAATACTCCTTGCAATATAAAAAAACTCCATACATTATACAAAATAATTACACAATTGCAATAAACATTGAAACCAATTCATAACTCAAATTACTTACCTCAATACGCCCTGCTATATAAAATAATAAAGAAATAAATACTCTAAGATACAAATTTTGAGTAAAAAATACTCAAAGATACAAAAGAAAAAAGTAATTGTTGTGGCCCCGTCATGATAAGGCGACCATCTCAGAGCGATCAAAGATAGGGTGACTAGATTATAGCGAGCAAACGGGGGGCGACCATCTAAGCCCGACCGCCACAACTAGACGGTTTCCCCACGAAGGTCGTGGTACAAGTATGGGATGAAATCAGGAGCATTTATGAAGGCGGATTCTTATGACATAATCGGGGAAAGTCCAACTAAATGGCGAGATTCCTGCCATGAAGAAGGGGATCCACTCTTTGCCAACTCGGAACCCTAGCAGGCCGAAAGCTCCGGCCCACGTAGAGGAAAAAACCTAGTTCCCCATCTATAAATACACGCTATATTGCTCTTTGTAAAGGGATCGAAACCCTAATTCTTAGGCAGATATTATAGTAAAATTCCTGGCTTGGTATTGCCCCCGGACGTAGCCATATTTGGCAAACCGGGTCACCAAATTCCGTGTTTTTTGTTATTTTTATCCGCTATCGTTATTTTGTGAGTGATTGTTTATACGTTGGGTAATCCCGCCTATAACAATATGGCACCGTCTGTGGGAAATCACGTTCAATCAAATCCACAAATTAATAAAGAGCTCACAAAGAACAATGGCGCAAAACAACGTCCCGATCACTGGTCACGAGACCGACCCGCGCGATGGATTGGAGGCATCCCTATCCTCGGGAGCAAGGCCCACGCAGGCAGAGACGACAGGTGAGCAGAATTAGGATCAAATCTTCAAGACTCCTGCAGAGATGAAAAACACTTGGGTATATTTGTGCAAACACAATCTGAACTTTGACGATGACGACCAACAGCCCATCGTCAAGGCAGTCCGTCCCGGGGCGACGACGAAGGGAAAGGCCCAACTGGGAGGACAACTCGGCCTCAATCGGGCCATCTCGGCTTCGAAAGCTAACCGGCCCTGATACACCTCAGTCTTCAACCGATTAGGGGGCAACCAAGTGAACTATTCAGTCTTCAATCGCCTAGGCGACAACACAATACAGAAAAAGACGAACCCTGTAGAAGACGAGACCGACTCTCACCCTTTAATCATGGTTCGCCTTGAGACAAACAGTCAAGGCGCTCCAAGAAAGAATGGACAGACAACCTATCCCGAAGTTGGCGCTCCCGCTATCACCGCTCAGTGTGACCATAGCGGCCGCCCCTACCCAAGCTAAGATCAACACTGCCTCGATTGATCGATACGGGGGGGATTTCGACCCAAGGACGCATCTCACCAAGTACAACTCATACATGACATCCGTGGCGGCTTCCAACGCAACCATGTGTCGACTCTTCCCCCTCACTCTGAACGAGCAAGCACATAAGTGGTTCACATCCATCACCCCCAATCCATCGACTCTTTCGAACAATTGGGGTGGCTCTTCATGGGACACTTCGCGGCCATGGCACCAAGGCCCCCGGGAAAGCAGTGACTGGCGAACGTCGAGCAAGGCGACGAGGAGACCGATAGGGCCTACCTGGAAAGATTCGACTGGCTCATCTTGGACGGAGAGCCTGTGGGTGATAAAGCCAAGTTATTGGGCGCAATCCCCGGGCTAAAAAAGGGAACTAAGCTCTGGCGGAATGTATACGCAAATTACCCGGCGACCTACGCAGAATTCAGAGCCCGCGCAAGTGACATCATCAATACCATGGAACTCCTCGCGGCCAGGATGGGGGAAGGAAAAAGATCAGCACCCCCAAAGACGGGCAAGAAACCGGGGCAATACAAGACCCCGGGCAACTTCAAGCCATTCGAAGATCCATTGGCAGTCAAACTGATAGACGCTTTTGGCGTATCTCCCGGATACATCTTCACACAGATCAAAGATAAACGACTACTCGGCAAACCCCGACCCATCAAAAAGAGCGACGGTAGGCAGAGCCTAGGAAAGTACTGCCACTATTACCAGCGAATGTCGAGACCTCCTGAAACAGCTCTGGAAGCTCTATGAAGATGGAATGCTGCACGAACACGTTAAGTGACCTTCGCACAAAGATAACCGTTCTCGCGACAACGTGCCACCTCAGCAAAACAAAGTCGCCCGAAAACAAGAAGATCAGAAGAATGGTCGACGGGCACCCCTCATGCCGGAACACAACGACAAGAGAATAATCTACACCTGTCACCACTCGGAACAGTGTGGGCCTCTCTCCGATCGACCTTGCTGTCAAAAAGATGTCAAAAAGCCAAACTAAGAGAAATGGCTAACACGGTACAACTATTCCTACCGGTGAACGCCACTGCACAAGAAAGCAATCGGATCCAATTCGGCGAACAAGACAAGGCAGGCATTGTGTACCCAAACGCCGACCCCTTGGTCATCTAGGCCAAAATCATGGGGGTGACCG
Organism: Stenogyne calaminthoides; assembly: GCA_037126765.1. Lineage (NCBI taxonomy): Eukaryota > Viridiplantae > Streptophyta > Magnoliopsida > Lamiales > Lamiaceae > Stenogyne > Stenogyne calaminthoides. The sequence goes on along the minus strand of JBBCBC010000022.1, from coordinate 31,103,654 downwards.
TCAAGCGACTACTGGTCGACAGCGGGGCATTTTGCAATATATTGTTCAAGAAAACATTAGACGAACTCGGCGACTACCATAGCTACCTCGAGCCAAGCGAACACATGGTGAGAGGTTTTGGCGACTCCACCGTGAAGCCCCACGGGATCATCCGACTAGCTGTAGAACTAGTCTCCACTATAGATAGGGCCATTAGGGCCACAAAGCTTTGTGATTTTCTTGTAATCGACCTGCCATCGACCTATAATGGTTTCCTAGGCAGGCCCTTCGAGCACGAAATTGAGGTTGCATCCTCCACGTACTATTTATGTGTAAAATTTTCCAATTCAGATGGGGTGGTCGGCACTGTTAAGGGTGATCAACTTGATGCAAGAGGATGTTCAATTTATACCCGGTCTCATTTAAATTCCAGCGCGTAAGAAATCGTAAACGATCAAAGAATCTCAATGGAAATCGACCATAACGAACGAATTAACGAGGACCTTGAACCAAGACTTGGACCCGAATCACTCGAGTTCATTATCCAAGGAATGATTGATGACCCGAGAGGGTATCAACATCGAGCAACACCGGACGAGGAACTCGAAAAAATCAAGGTGGATCCAACCCGACAAGACTTGGAAGTCATAATCGGTTCTAAAATCTCGTCAGAACTCAGAGGAGAGCTGATCGACTTCCTTAAAGGGAGTTTAGTCGTGTTCGCTTGGTCCCACAAGGATATGGTGGGAATCAACCCCGAGGTCTCCTGCCATCAGCTTAACATCGACCCCGGTTAAAGACCAATCGCGCAAAAGAGGAGAAAGTTTGGACCCGAGAAGTACGCTGCATTGGCCGAGGAAGTGAAGAAACTCCTCGACAATGATTTAATCATGCAAGCCGACCAATCCCAGTGGGTGTCGAGCGTCGTCTTGGTCAAGAAAGAAAATGGGACATTGAGACTATGCATCGACTTCACCGACTTGAATGAGGCATGCCCCAAAGATTTCTTCCCCATGTCGCATATCGACCACCTTATCGATAGTACAGCCGGGCATGAAATGATGTCCTTCATGGACGCGTTCGTGGGCTACCATCAAATAGCCATGCACAAAGACGATCAGCAATACACCTCTTTTCTCACCGAGAAAAACATGTACTGTTGGAAGAGAATGTCGTTCAGACTAAAAAACGTCGGGGCTACGTACCAGCGATTGGTAAGCTAAATGTTTGCAGAAGAGATCAGAAAATCCATGGAAGTATACGTAGATGACATAGTCATCAAGAGTCTAAAGAAGGAAGACCACCTCGCCGACCTCGCCTGAACATTCGACATCTTGAGAAAATTTAACATGAGGCTCAACCCGAAGAAATGCAATTTCGGCGTAGAATCGGGCAAGTTCCTCGGCCACTTGGTCAGCAAACAGAGGATAGAGGCTAACCCGACGAAAATCAAGGCGATACTAGAGATGGGCAGCCCGCGGAATTCGAAGGAAGTCCAAAAACTCGCAGGGAGCCTGACAGCCCTCAGTAGATTCATCTCCCGCATGGGAGATAGGTGCAAACCCTTCTTCGACACTAAGGAGGGCCAAAAGCGATTTTCAATGGACGGAGGAGGCCTAGATGGCTTTAGACAACATCAAAGAATACCTCGCAACCAGAAGATATTGGCCAAACCCCTCCCAGGGGAAAAAAATTTCCTCTACCTAGCTGCCTCCGAGACAGCTTTGAGTTCGGTCTTGGTGCGAGCGGAAGGACAAGACAATCTTCCAATCTACTATGTGAGTCAGGTCCTTAACGAGGCAGAAAGAAGGTACCCTCCCCTCGAAAAGCTCACCTACGCCCTCGTGATGAGAGTAAGAAAGCTACAACCATACTTCTTAGACCACCAAGTGGTGGTACTAACCTCGCTCCCCTTAAGGAACGCACTACACCGCCCTGACATGGCTGGGCGCTGCACGAAATGGGCCATCAAGGTCGGTCAGTTCGGTGTCACATATGCCCCACGGACGGCCATCAAGGCGCAGGCCCTGACCGATTTTGTGGTGGAACTCACTTTCTCGATGGCCGCGCCAGACATACCATCAGGGCCACCCTGGGAGCTCTACATGGATGGGTCAGCCACTCAAACCCGAGTCGGGGTGGGCATAATCCTATCCAGCCCAGACGGACATTCCTTCCAGATGGCTATCACGTTCGACTTTCATGCCACCAATAACGAAGCAGAATATGAGGCCCTAATTGGAGGGCTTGAGATGGCAATGGCCATGGGAGTGAAAAGACTGAAAATGCATTGACTCACAACTGGTCGCGTGTCAAGTGTCGGAGGAATATGAGGCCTGATGCGATCGTATGACCACATACCAAGAGATCGTTCGATCCATGCTCGAGAAATTTGATCAAGTATATGTGGAACTGATACCTAGAAACGCAAATACCCAAGCAGATGCTCTGGCCAGGCTGACAACACCAGAAGGGCCGGTGGATATGAAATACGTCACCATCACAAAACTAACTCTCCCATCCACTACACATGCCCTGGTCGCCCTTACCGATCCAATGGATTGTTGGGATTATACTGGAAAGTATGCTTTTTACTTTTGTATAATCAAAACTGAATTCGGACTTATTTACTAAAATAAATTGTTTATCACTGATGCTTTAAATATTATCGAATGTTACATATATTTACTGCATAACTGTTCAATAAGTCATACGTGTTACATTGTAGTTAATTTAGTGATACCAAATCACATAAGATTAAATTAACAGTCCCTTTTAACCAAAAGTACGCCATTCACGACCTAGATGGAAATGAACAACCCATCGTGAAAGGTTGAAGTGTAAGGCTCAGATTGGCTTGTCTTGACCAAGAGATTACACTAGTGCATGACTGATGCACTGAATAGGACCTACAGGAGGATAAATTCTTCATAACTGAACAAGGAAGAATTAAACCTCAGTGGTTCGTTATTTCTTAATCTTCGTTCCTTAAATAGGATCACGTGTGATTGGTAACTATTGCTTTGACTTATCATGGGTAGAGAATCAACGAGATTCAATACTTTTTTTTTATATTATTGGTCACAATAGATTTATAAGAAGAATCACATGTACGCTTGTTTTATTTGCCCTTGGGAGGTTCATAAGCTTTATCATACCAAATCTTGCAAGTGGAATTAGTTTAGGGGTATGGATAATAATGTTGAACCGTTCTTGACCAAGGACAAAAGATATTAATTAACGGAAAGCTATTTGGTGGCTTGAATTAATTAATGGGCTAGATAATCTTAAACACGGAAATAATAAATCGGGAGCCATATATAGACCGTAATATGGGTTAAGATGGATAGTTCAATATTAATTATGTATTGGGATTAATTAATATTTATGGGCTTGAATAATATTGTGGCTCAATATTGATAATTCAAGATCCATTGGAAGGTCCAATCTTAATTCTCCTAAAGGCCCCTAAGTAGCCCAACATATAGTCCAATAACTGAAAAAGGTGTTTAAAATAAAATAAATATTGTTGCTTATTTTTTCTTATTAATTTCGAATTTTATAGATAAAAGGGGAGAAAGATTTTCTTTGAATTTTGTTATGGAATGAAGATATGTATTCTTGGAATACAAGATTATCTCATTAAATTCAAGAAATCTCCCACTTGGTTATCTATAATAGAAATTTTCGAAAATTTTGAAAAGATAAAGGGCAAGAAAGATTTTCTTGATTTTCTTGAAAATATATTATGGAAGATATGTATTTCTTGAAATACAAGAATATCTCATAAATTCAAGAAGATCCAAATCTTGGAATCTTGCCCAATATTTTTGAAATTATCCATAACAAAAGAGTAGGTGGAATTTTGTGGAATATTATAATTATGGGAGAAAGAATATAGGAGATATATTCAAGATTTCTTGGAGATCAAGAAAAGATTTTCCCACATTATTTTTGGCCAAAAATTTCGACCACCTTGTGCTCTATAAATAGGGGATGATTCTTTCATTTCCAAGTACAATTCCATGTGCTGGAAAAATTAGTAAATCCACAAAGGTGGTGCAACATAATTTATTTTTTCCTTTTGTTAATTGTTCACAAGTGTCCTACCACCGGATAGTCGAACAAGGACTAAGGGAATACTTTGGAAGTTCTTTTGGTTAGTCTAATCTGCCAGATCACTGTCATCCCAAGAGGTACGTTCACGTAAACTCGTAGAATTCCGCATGCGTAGGATTTACGTGAATTAATTATATGCATGATATGTTGTTGGATTATTATTTGAATTAATATAGGATTAATTCATGCTAGTAATAATTATAAGAATTAAATTTGTATTTAAATATTCACCACGAATATATCTGTGCAACTTATTCCCCAACATGGATGTTGACAACGAGGATTGGAGAACACCAATACTCGAGTATCTAATGACGGGATACCTGCTTAACAATAGGGTCGACGCCCGACAGTTGCAAATGAGAGCGGCAAGGTATGTAATGATCGACGACAACTTATACAAACGAGGCTTCAGTATCCCGCTACTCAGATGTGTGACAAGGGTCGAGGGGCGAGCTATCCTGAGAGAAATCCATGAGGGAATCTGCGGAAACCACACGGGAGGCCAATCCCTAGCACACAAGATCATCCGACAAGGGTATTTCTGGCCAACACTGAAAGAGACGCCCTTGAATACACAAAGACATGCCACCAATGCCAACTATTCGCCCCCTCAATCAAGGTATCCCCAGAAGAGTTAACCAGCATTTTGAGCCCATGGCCTTCGCGAAGTGAGGAATCAACATCATTGGGCCCCTGCCCACTGCTCCGGGGACCGTACGGTTCGCTCTCGTTGCGGTCAATTATTTCACAAAATGGGCGGAGGCAGAAGCCCTCACGACAATCGACCAGGACAACATGATGAAATTCATATGGAGAAACATCATTTGTCGTTTCGGCCTTCCGCAAGCAATCGTAACTGACAACGGAAAGTAATTCGACGGCCTCAAGATCGATGCATTCTTCAAGAAATGGGGGATAACGAAGCTCTTCTCTACCCCTTGTTGGGATTATACTGAAAAGTATGCTTTTTACTTTGTATAATCGAAACTGAATTTTCTGACTTATTTACTGAAATAAATTGTTTATCACTAATGCTTTAAATATGATTGAATGTTACATATATTTACTACATAACTGTTCAATAATTCGTACGTGTTACATTGTAGTTAATTTAGTGATACCAGATCACAGAAGATTAAATTAACAGTCCCTTGTAACTAAAAATACGCCATTCACGACCTAGATGGAAATGAACAACCCATCGCGAAAGGTTGAGATGTAAGACTCAGATTGGTTTGTCTTGACCAAGAGATTACACCAAAGGCATGGTGATCAATTTGAATAGGACCCTCTGAGGAGGATAAATTCTTCAGAACTGAACAAGGAAGAATTAGACCTCAGTGGTTCGTTGTTTCTTAATCTTCATTCCTTAAATATGATCACTTGGGATTGGTAACTATTGCTTTGACTTATCATGGGTAGCGAATCAAAGAGAGATTCAATACTTTTTATCTTGGGCAATATTATTGATCACATGTGATTGCTAAGATTTATCTGAAGAATCGTGGTGCAAGTACTTTTGTTTGATTTGCCCTTGGGAGGTTCATAAGCTTTATCATACCAAATCTTGCAAGTGGAATTTGTTTCCGGTATGGATAATAATGTTGAACTGTTCTCTAACCAAGGATAAAAGATGTTAATTAATGGAAAGCTATTTCAACAATGGCTTGAATTAATTAATGGGCTAGATAATCTTAAACAGGGAAATAATGACTTGGGAGCCATATTGACTGTAATATAGGTTAAGATGGATAGTGCAATATTAATTATGTAGTGGGATTAATTAATATTTATGAGCTTGAATTATATTGTGGCACAATATTAGATATTCAAGATCCATTAGAAGGTCTAATCTTAATTCTCCTAAAGGCCCCCTTACTAGTCCAACAAATAGTCCAATAATTGAAAAGGTGATTAAAATAAAATAAATATTGTTGCTTAATTTTCCAAGTAATATTTCGAAATATATAGATATGTTGGGAGAAAGATTTTCTTTGAATTTTGTTATGGAATGAAGATATGTATTCTTGGAATACAAGATTGTCTCATTAAATTCAAGAAATCTCCCACTAGCTTATCTATATTGAAATTTTCGAAAATTTGGAAATATAATGAGTAAGAAAGATTTTTTTGATTTTCTTGAAAAGATATTATGGAAGATATGTATTTCTTGAAATACAAGAATATCTCATAAGTTCAAGAAGATCCAAATCTTGGAATCTTGCACATTAAATTTTCGAAAAATCCATAATTAGAGGAGGTGGGATTTTTGTGGAATATTTTAATTATGGGAAAAAGAATATAAGGGATATATTCAAGATTTCTTGGTGACCAAGAAAAGTCTTTTCCCACATTGATATTTTACTGAAATTTTCGACCCCTCCTCTCCTATAAATAGGGGATGATTAGTTCATTCCCAAGTACATTCCATGTTCTGGAAAAATTAGCAAATTCACAAAGGTGGTGCAACAAAGTTTATTTTTTCCTTTTGTTAATTGTTCGACGAGTGTCCTTCCACCGGATAGTTGAGCAAGGGCTAAGGGAATACTTGGGAAGTCCTTTTGGTTAGTCCATCCGACCGAAGTCCTTTGCTATCCAGAGAGGTGCGTTCACGTAAACCGTAGATTCGATGTCGTAGGTTTTACGTGGCTTTTTATATGCATGACATGTTGTTGTAGTTATTATTTGAATTAATATAGGATTAATTCATGCTAGTAATAATTAATGAATTAAATTTGTATTTAAATATTCACCCCGAATAGATCTGTGCAAATCATTCCCCAACAATCGTATCGAGCCTGATTTAAGACTCTCAATTTTTAAATTGTAATTTAATTCGTTGGCATTAAATTTGAAATTGGATAGTAGAACTATTAGATCATTTTGCGGTATCCAATCTGTCATGGATTTTAATGTGTTTATTTATGCATGCATATAAACCGTGTTTTTTTTAATTCGATTCGATTTGGATTTGTTTTTGCCTCGTGAGAAAATCCACGAGTAGACTAGGATTTGTTTGATTTGATCAATGTAATAGACTAGTTCAGATCTAGGTTTATTTATTTTTGTAAATAAATTGTAACCGGATCGGGAAACGAAGAGACGAAGAATTAAAGCGAAAATCCGTAACAGGCGAGGCTTGGTATGTACGGGCACTCATGGGGCGTGGCGCAGGCCGGGCGGCAGCGCGGCGAGGAACGGGGACGCCAAGACGGCTGGGCGCTTTAGGATACCGCCGGGTACCGCGGCGTCCGTCTTCTATTCGAAAAGCCGACGGCAGCGAGACGCTGGCGCGAAGAATCTGATACTACAGCACCGCCGAGATGCGGGCCTTGTGTGGATCTTGCGGCGTCCTTTCGAGATCTGCCGACACGGGCCGAAGGCGTCGCCGAGGCATCACTGGGCGAGGTCGGTCTGGCGGGCCGATCGCCTGAGGTTATCTAGGCAGTGGCGGCGGATCTTGGCGGTGCATCCCATTTGTGTTGCATGGTATGGCATTTGAGACGAAGTATTTTTCGAGACGAACGAGTGGGAGAAAATTTGAGACGTGTTTCTTCAAGATCAAGTCAAGAAAAAATCAAACCATGACAATTGGATAATTTGTGCCCAATATGTTTATTTTTCATTTTTGCTTGATTTATTTGTCTTATCTTATGCTTTATTTAATTTGTTTAAATGTGTTTGCATGAGGGTTGCCAAATGGAAAAATCTCACCTTTAAAATTACTAAGTATGTTTAAATAATTAATTGACAATTTTATTCTAGATAATAAAATTGAATTAATTTTGACCTCCATGATTTATTTATTTGTGAATTCTTTTGGAGAAATTCCCACGGAGACGGTCAAAAAAGATAGGTTTCACATGAATGAATTCCAAGCAGAGATGATTGTGGGTTATTACTAGTGGCGGCGATGACCTCCCAACGAGGCTCGATCAAAGCGAAATAATAATCCTGTATTTAATCATGGTTATTACTTAGGTATAAAATTGATATGCATATACTTCACCGAAGTCCTGTCCAATTTTATATTGGTCAATCAGGAGCCAACTATTAATCTGGATATTAAAGGTTTGTAACTGTTCTTGTTTGTAACCTGCTTAAATGTGTTTAAATAATGACCCACCCAACTTGGCTTATTTAAACTGTTTTGAGATGTTGGTTGATGCATGTTCATATTTTTTGAGATTTTAAATATGATGCATGTGATCGAATCTTGTGATATACTTGTGCTTATGCATATAGTTATTTATTTCGATTCAAAGATGTCGTTACCTTTTTAATCATTCGTTATTATACTTAAAGTCAATACAATATGTATGGAAACTATATTGATTGGAAACGAAAAAATTATAATTGTCCTAATCGCACAAAAGCACAAAGTGGATTCTTGACACACCAAAAAATCGGATAGCCGGTGACGAGTCAAAACACGGGACTCGTCGGATCACCTTTGCGAGAGATGTCGTCGCTGGAAAAGGTGGAGGGCAAACCCGTAAGGGATTACGTCCTCAAAATAGATGGCCCATCTGAACAAACTTGAGATTCTGAGTGCAGATTATGATCTGGAGACTCAGATGAATTTGGTACTTCACTCTCTGCCAAAAAAGTTTTTGAGCATTTTGGCCTCGCTAGCTAATTTGTTACAAGCTTTTGGTCTCGGCAGAAATGATGATGAGGCACCAAACTCAAGCTTTGACGACAAGTGGTCCGTCTTCATCTTCTAGGCCAAGGGTGGGCAAGATAAAGAAGAGGACCAAAGGCCATAAGCAATAAAACTCAACTGTCGCCAAGGGCAATGGTAAGATGAGGAATACTTGTTGTGTCAAGGAAAATCCAAAGAGGAAGTGCTTAAGCTGCGGTGAGAGAGGACAATGGAGGTTTTGCTGTTCAACCCCAAAAGGGACGGAAAGAAAGGTAATTCTCACGCACTAGTTGTTGAAACTTGTTTAGCGGCGATACTTCTCATTCGTGGGTGGTTGATACGAGATCCACTAATCATGTTGGCTTCACGGGTTCTAAATGATCCGCAAGAACTGGGAGTGAGATCCTCATCACACCGGGGGCGTTATAAAGAAAGTAGAAGACATTGCAATGCTACGTAAGTGGCGAGATATTGCAATGCTACGATAGTAACGATTATTGCAATACTACTAAGTAAAGAGACATTGCAATGCTACATGAGTAGCGATTAAAGCGATGGGAGAAAGTGCACCTATCTTTTGAAGATAAAGTTTTTTTTGAGATTATCTTTATGTTCCCGATTTTAGAAAGAATTCACTTTCAGTTTTTTAAAATTCGATTAAAGGACACTAAGTTTCTTCTAATAAGAATGACATCATTTTTGAAATGATGAGTGTATACGATACAGGACATTGATGGAAAATCTTTATACAATTAATCGTGCACACCACTCACCTAAATGCATCCTATAACACATCAACTATTTCCGACAAAAGCAAAAGCGTGAGCGAAATACTTCTTTGGCATCTAAGATTAGGTCATATAAATCCAAAGAGGATCCAAAGGTTGGTGAAAGATGGTTCACTAGAGCGTCTCCAAGTTGAACCGATTCCAACCTGCGAATCATGTTTGGAGAGTAATATGACCAAGAGGGCATTTGGAGCCAAGGGGAATAGGTCCAAAGAAGTGTTAGAGATCGTTCCACAGATGTATGTGGTCAATGTCAACCAAAGCAAGAGGAGGTTATGAGTATTTTTATTGATGATTACTCAAGGTACAGTTACATTTTCCTCAAGAAGCATGAATCTGAGATCTTTGAGAAATTCTAAGAATTTAAGGCTCAAACAGAGAATCATCGGGAAAAACGTATCAAGTCTCTACGATTTGATCGTGGAGGCGAATACCTCAAAGAATGAGTTTTTGAACTACTTATCGATGAAGAGATTGTATCATTTCTCATGCGGAACCCTCCAACAAAAGCGGGGTTGAGGCGAAAAGAAATTCTTTTTGGAAATGGTTAGATCAATGATGAGTTATGTGGATCTTACCGAAGTGATTTCGGGGTCATGCCTTGGAAACGGCGACTTACATTCTCGAACTTGGTGCTATCCAAATCGGTTCCCAAAACTCCCAAAGAATTGTGGAATAGGCATGAAGCTTCCAGTATGATACACATGAGAATTTGGGGTCCCGAACTACGTGTTGGACAAAGGCCGTAAATTGGATCCTCGATCGAAATTAAAGGTTTTTTTGTAGGATACCCAGGAACAAAAGGGTGTATGTTCTATAGTCAGAAAGAAGATCAAAAGGTGGTCATCAGCACCCACTTTAGATTTTTGGAAAAAGACTATATGAACCAAAGAAAACCCAGAAGTGAGATTACCTTAAATGAGCTTAGAGGGCAAACCTCAGTGCCAATTGTACTAGATGATATACCAAACGATACATTTTCACAACCGGAGCCTCGTCATAGTGAGAGGGTTGTTAGACAGCCCGAGAGATTCATGAGAATAGGAGAGTCCTCGGACTTGATTCGAATCGGACCCATGGACATATGATGACGAGCACTCCAAGATAAGGATCGCAGATTCTTGGTAAGCAAGCAATGAAAGCCAAAATGGGTTTTATGTTTCATAATAGAGTGTGGGAGCTAGTCGAACCACTTAATGGGGTCAAACCCATTGGATGAAAGTGGGTATATAAGGGGAAAAGAGGACTGGACGTGAAGGTTGAAACCTTTAAAGCAAGACTAATGGCGAAAGGTTATACTCAGAAAGAAGGGTTCGATTATGAGGAAACTTTTTCACCCGTAGCCATGCTTAAGTCCATCTGTATTCTCTTATCGATTCTTTCAGCATTTCGACTTTGAAATCTGGCAAATGGATGTCAAGGCAACTTTTCATAACTGAAGTCTTGATGAAAAGATCTATATGCAACAACCCCAAGGTTTTCATTGAAACGGCCAAGAACACCTAGTTTGTAAGCTCAAGAGGTCCATTTACGGACTCAAACGGGCATCGAGCTTGGAACCAAAGTTTTGATCATGTAATAAAGTCTTATGGGTTTGATCAAAACGAGTTTGAAAAGTTTGTGTGTATAAAAAGCGTGTCGGAGCTGCATTGGTATTCTTAAGATCAGACGTAGATGACATTGTGATCATCGGGAGCGATGTGAAGGTGTGATCGGGACGAATGGGGCATGTTTTTCAAAAGCAGTTTGATATGAAAGACTTGGGGAAAGTTCGGACATATCCTTGGGATCAAGATACTTTCGAGATCGCCTTGAGAAAAGGATGATCGGGTTATCACAAGTTTCATACATAAAGATTTGGTTTTGAAACGATTCAACATGCAAGATTCCAAGAAAGGATTCGTACCTTTCAGACTTTGAATCCATCTATCCAAGAAAATGTTCCCTAAGACGGAAAAGGAGATAGATGACATGAAAGGCATTCCTTGTGTCGTCGGTTGTCCGGAAACCTTATGTATGCAATCTTTGTGTACGAGACCAGGATATCTGTTTTTGTGAGGCATGGTGGCGAGATATCAAAGTAACCCAGGAAAGCACATTGGGCAGCACGATAAAAAACATTACGAAGTGTCCGAAAAGAACTCGGGATAGAATGTTGATTTATCGAGTTCGATACTCAATCCCCATCGGATACGGACTCGGATTTTCAATCGATTTAGATTCGAAATTATCTGCCTCGGTTAGTGTGTTTCCATTTGGGAAGTGTAGCCATCAAATGGGCCGAGTGTGGCAATGCATCACCGACTCAACCATGGAAGTCGGGTAAGTAGGCGCTTGTGAAGCAATGAAAAGAACGATTGGGCTCTAGGCTTCTTAGTGGACTTGGATGGTGTTACAGATTTGTCTAGCAATATCTGCTGGGGCGGTTGTAAATTCAAGAGAACCAAGAGTCCACAGTCAAACAAACACATTAAAGGAAGACATCTTATCATGGAAATCGTAAGAGAGGAGATATAGATGTGGCAAATATGGCGTTTGAGGATAGCCTAGCGGATCCATTCCTGGCGTCTGTATCTGAATACATTAGAGACATGTGAGTGGAATGGGTGTCAAGACCATTGCGATGCTTTGAGTATAAGTGAGAGAAATTATTAGGTTCGTGTAGGTGACATTAGATGTCACGGACTACGAGACATGTTGTAGTATACTAAAAAGCGGACTTTGAGTATAAGTGGGAGATTGTTGGGATTATCTTTGAAAAGTATGCTTTTTACTTTGTATAATTAAATGAATTTTTTCGACTTATTTCTTTGAAATAAATTGTTTATCGATGCTTTAAATATGATTGAATGTTACATATATTTCTTGCATAAGCTGTTCAATAATTGAGCGTGTTACATTGTAGTTAATTTAGTGATACGGATCGGAAGATTAAATTAGGTCCGGTCCTTGTAACTAAAAGTAAGTCATTCGACCTAGATGGAAATGAACAACCCATCACGAAAGGTTGAGGTGTAAGACTTCCATTGTTTTGTCTTGACAAGAGATTACACGGTGCATGGTGATCTTGTTGAATAGGACCTACATGAGGATAAATTCTTGAATCGAACAAGGAAAATTAGACCTCGGTGGGTTCGTTGTTTTCTTAATCTGGATTCCATAAATAGGATCACTTGGGATTAGTAACTATTGCTTTGACTTATCATGGGTAGCGAATCAAAGAGAGATTCAATACTTTTTATCTTGGGCAATATTATTGGTCACATGTGATTGCTAGATTTATCTGAAGAATCGATGTTGTAAGTACGCTTGTTTGATTTGCCCCTTGGGAGGTTCATAAGCTTTATCATACCAAATCTTGCAAGTGGAATTTGTTTCCGGTATGGATAATAATGTTGAGTCGTTCCTCGACCAAGGATAAAAGATGTTAATTAATGGAAAGCTATTTCAGTGGCTTGAATTAATTAATGGGCTAGATAATCTTAAACACGGGAAATAATGGCCAAGGGAGCCATATTATTTATAATATGGGTTAAGATGGATAGTCTTGATATTAATTATGTAGCGGGATTAATTAATATTTATGGGCTTGAATTATATTGTGGCTCAATATTAGATATTCAAGATCCATTAGAATGTTCAATCTTAATTCTTCTAAAGGCCCCCTGAGTAGCCCAACAAATAGTCCAATAACTGAAAAGGTGATTAAAATAAAATAAATATTGTTGCTTAATTTTCCAAGTAATATTTCGAAATATATAGATATGTTGGGAGAAAGATTTTCTTTGAATTTTGTTATGGAATGAAGATATGTATTCTTGGAATATAAGATTATCTCATTAAATTCAAGAAATCTCCCACTAGCTTATCTATATTGAAATTTTCGAAAAATTGGAAATATAATGAGTAAGAAAGATTTTCTTGATTTTCTTGAAAAGATATTATGGAAGATATGTATTTCTTGAAATACAAGAATATCTCATAAGTTCAAGAAGATCCAAATCTTGGAATCTTGCACATTAAATTTTCGAAAAAACCATAATTAGAGGAGGTGGGATTTTTGTGGAATATTTTAATTATGGGAAAAAGAATATAAGGGATATTCAAGATTTCTTGGCGACCAAGAAAAGTCTTTTCCCACATTGATATTTTTTCTTGAAAATTTAACCCCTCTCTCCTATAAATAGGGGATGATTAGTTCATTCAAAGTCTGATTCCGTGTCTTTGGAAAAATTAGCAAATCCACAAGGTGGTGCAACAAAGTTTATTTTTCATTTTGTTAATTGTTGACGAAGTGTCCTTGGCCGGATAGTTGAGCAAGGGCTAAAGGAATACTTGGGAAGTCCTTTTGGTTAGTCCGTCCGACCCAGAAATTCTTTGCCATTCCGGAAATGCGTTCCGTAAACGGTAGATTCGTCGTGGGTTTTCCGTGAACTTTTATATGCATGATATGTTGTTGTAATTATTATTTGAATTAATATAGGATTAATTCATCTAGTAATAATTAATGAATTAAATTTGTATTTAAATATTCACCGAATAGATGCATGCAAATCATTCCCCAACACCCCTTACCATCCGCCAATCAGCGGGCAAGTTGAGGCGATCAACAAAATTATCAAACATACTTTGACCTTGTTTGGATTTGGGAGGGAAGGGCAATATTGCAGAAATATTATGGTCATCTGAGCAATGCAGGACCTCCATGGGGGAAACACATATGTTGGGGAATGATTCATACCGGATCTATTAAAATTGAATATTTAAATACAAATTTAATTCATTAATTATTACTAGCATGAATTAATCTATATTAATTCAAATAATAATTGCAACAACATATCACGATATAAAAACCACGTAAAACCTACGCATGGAATCTCTACGGGTTACGTGAACGCATTTCGGGACGGCGGTGGCTTTGGCCGGACGGACTAACCAAAAGGACTTCTCAAGTATTCTTTAGCCACCTTTCGACAATATGTGGAAGGATACCAACAATTAACAAAAGGAAAAATAAACTTTGTTGCACCACTTTGTGGATTTGCTAATATTTCAAAGACATGGAATTGTACTTGGGAATGAACTAATCATCCCTATTTATAAGAGGGAGGGTGGCGAAATTTTAGTGATATTTCAATGTGGGAAAAGACTTTTCTTGGTCACCAAGAAATCTTGAATATATCCCTTATATTCTTTTTCCCATAATTAAAATATTCCACAAAAAATCCCACCTCCTCTATAATAGACGATTTTCGAAAATTAAGAATGTCAAGAATCCAAGATTTGGATCTTCTTGAATTTATGAGATATTCTTGTATTCAAGAAATACATATCTTTCATAATATCTTTTCAAGAAAATCAAGAAAATCTTTCTTGCCCTCTATTTTCAAAAATTTCGAAATATCCCTTATGAATAACCAAGTGGGAGATTTCTTGAATTTAATGAGATAATCTTGTATTCCTAGAATACATATCTTCATTCCATAACAAAATTCAAAGAAAATCTTTCTCCCTCTTTTATCCATAAATTTTGAAAAATTAGAGGAAATATAAGCAACAATATTTATTTTATTTTAATCACCTTTTCAGTTATTGGACTATATGTTGGGCTACTCAGGGGGCCTTTAGGAGAATTAAGATTGGACTTTCTAATGGACCTTGAAAATCTAATATTGAGCCACAATATAATTCAAGCCCATAAATATTAATTAATCCATCTACATAATTAATATTGCACTATCCATCTTAACCCATATTACAGTCAATATGGCTCCCGGTCATTATTTCCGTGTTTAAGATTATCTAGCCCATTAATTAATTCAAGCCACCCAAAATAGCTTTAGTTAATTAATATCTTTTGTCCTTGGTAGAGAACAATTCAACATTATTATCCATCTGGGAAACTAATTCACTTGCAAGATTTGGTATGATAAAGCTTATAAACCTCCCAAGGGCAAATCAAGCAAGCGTCTTAGCACGATTCTTCAGATTAAATCTTAGAATCACGCCATGACGATAATATTGTCCAAGATAAAAAGTATTGAATCTCTCCGATTTCATTTACCCATGATAAGTCAAAGCAATGGTTACCAATCCCACGTGATCTATTTAAGGGACGAAGGTTAAGAAACAACGAACCGAGGTCTAATTCTTCCATTCGGGCCTCAAGAATTTATCCTCCCGTAGGTCCTATTCAACGCGTCGGTCATGCACTAGTGTAATCTCTTTGGTCAAGACAAACCACCGAGCCTTTACACCTCAACCTTTTCGCGATGGTTGTTCATTTCCATCTAGGTCGTGAATGGCGTACATTTTTTAGTTACAAGGGGACTGTTAATTTAATCTTCCGTGATCTCGTATCACTAAATTAACTTCTGATGTATGCGTCTTAATTATTGAGCAGTTATATTTAAATATATATAACATTCAATCATATTTAAAGCATCGGTGATAAACAATTTATTTCAAGACCATCGAAAATTAGGTTTTCGATTATACAAAGTAAAAAGCATACTTTCAAAGATAATCAACACCCTATTCCCTCGCGTCTGAAGGAGGCAAAGAATAATCAGAAGTCACCATACCGGCCACCCGAGCAAACAATCGGGACCTCGAGCGACAACGATATGGCGATAACGACTAGTTTGGACCTCTTTGGAAGAGAAAAGATTAGAATTAATTTGAAAAATGCGGATACAAACGACAAATAGAAAAAATATTACAACTCAAAGGTCAAACTCGGGCCGGTTCAACAGAGGCAACCTTGTCTGAAAAAGGTACTCGAAGTACCCAAAGGGTATTTGGCCCCTACAGGAAGGCCTGCCGAGGAATATCAAATGTCTGGCAAATGGGGCATCTACGAGATCGAGGGACCGGATGGCACCCCAACCACAAGATCCTTGGAGCTGCCCACCTAAAAGAAATACTACCAATAGGAAACATCTATTAGCCCGTTTATTAGTTTGGCTATCACTACGTTGTAATGACTTCATCATCTTAAGAGAAATATTTTATGAGAATTTACGTTTTTGAAATGATTTGTACGCTTTAGAATAAGTCAACGAGGACCATCCTAAGAAGAATCTGGATGACGGTCGAATCAAAGAATAATCGTAAAATGCATAACCCGACCACCTATGGCTTGAAGCACTACTTGAATTCACGTCGACAAGGTCATTCGTCGGCGGTCGTCGTCGGTCACATTTGACGACCTTCTTAAAGAGCGACACCATAAGCCAAAGTTTAGACATCGTCGGCAAGAAGATAAGACGACAAAACATAGTCCAAATACATCACACCGTATTCAATGCGATTAGGACATAAGCAAGACTCATAGTTTTCTCGTAATACGTCGGGTTTGCACAACCCAACATCCCATAAGCAAAAGGAACCCATACATAGATGCACAATGAGAGACAAGAACATGTAAATATTCCATTCATTAGATAAAGGCAGAAAGGCTTTAACATAAAAAAAAGCGAAGGTCGGATCTGAGGATAGTGCCCATGCAGCCATTCCTAAATTAAATTACCCGGAAGAATGAATTTCTGAAAAAGATAAGGGTCTAAAAAGGGCTACTTAAGCGCCCTATACAAACTTCCCCGCAAAGGGGAGGCACTAAACCACCATCCGATTGGGGCCTGGCCGCCCGCTGCTCCTCGCCGTTGAAACCTCTCCGGTGGGGCATCCATCACCGCCATCACACCCCACAACCTCATGAAAGCCACGGCAGCCACAACAGAGACCAATGAAGATCGGACCACAAACCGGACCACCATCCTCGCCGCTCCTTCTCGCAGAACCTTCCTCACGGGGCTATATGAGCGTGTTTCGACACCAAAGTCGACTAAATTCACACAAAAGACAACAACATAAAGCCTTAAAGGGCACTCGGCGGTTTGCTGCTATAAAATCTTCCACAACCGCGTATATCCGTTGAAAGTCACTTACGAACACCGCCAAGGACATCCGTGACAGACACCGATATAGGAAAAGAAGATCTAACTCTTCCCAGATCGCCGGGTTCAGTCAGGAGGGTGCCTCTTTAAATATCTCGATCCCTTCGAGGTCCTCCACCTTCTTCTCGTAGTCAACCGGGCCAGGCGCGATTAATAACCCGACGAGCGAGGCTCGGCCGCCCCTCATGAGGTCACTTTAACTTCGGCGATGGGAATCGATCTACCGGTAGAGAATAACGGTCGACCCTATGAAACCTCCACCTTGTACGAGCTATTTTTGCCTCGACTCATTGCCACGGCCATCGCCGCCTCCCAATATCTTCTTCTTCACGACGAAAACGCACAAAGAGATCTCCCCAGTCTTGATCATTTTGCTTTCAACTACCGCCAGGAAGGTGGCCGTCTTCGGGAGTAGACAAAATAGTATAAAAGATTATTCTCTTTATTGTTGGAGGCAAAGATGGTGGTCCGTCGATAGACCAACAACGGGCACATCCGGATAGACAAGCGCGTATGAGGTTGCCCGGCGAGACCCCATAATAGGGTATCATCTTGAATGAAAGGTAGTGGGCCGACGGCGGAGAAAATTCACAAACTGAAACGAAAAGCCCAATTTAGAATAAATGTGGCGGCAGGGATAACAACGACGCCGACAAAATGAAAACTCATTCCACGGCCGATCCACGTCGAAACAAACAAAGGTCTTGATCGCCGAGAATCGGGCGGGGTGGCGACAAATATCGTCGGTCTTGAGAACGGGAGCGAGAATCGGCTTTCATCCAGAAAAACCCCTACCCCAAAGATGATAGATCGAGGAGAATAGTCGCCCGGCGAAAGCTTTCGGGGGGGCCCTTCGAATGATCCAAGGCGACCACCGTACGGCCCTCGCTTGGCGCTTGGTTCTTCCTTGTAGCCGGTTGGTCGATCCCCATATCTCCACCTTTGTAGAGGCGATTATGCACGTGAACCCTTATATTCCACCGAAAAGTTGAGGCGGGAGACGATTTGGATGACAGAAGTCGGGGTTTTGGCCGGTTCTTGAGCGAGAATATTGGGGGGGCATTTGAAAAGAAATCCAACCCACGATGAGCAAGCATTAAAACCAACATGAAATAAGCATGATAAGGAAGGAGACTCCTGAAAGCGAAGCAGGTCTCTCACGGGGTAGGTTTGTAGTGTTGGGATTATCTTTGGAAAGTATGAGTTTACTTTGTATAATCAAAACCGAATTTCGGACTTATTTCTTGAAATAAATTGTTTATCACGATGCTTTAAATATCATCGAATGTTACATATATTTATTGCATAATTGCTCATTAAATAGTCGTGTTACATTGTAGTTAATTTAGTGATACCAGATCAGGAAGATTAAATTAGCGATCCGCTTTAACTAAAAGTACACCATTCACTACCTAGATGGAAATGAACAATCCATCGTGAAAGTTTGAAGTGTAAGGCTCGGATGGCTTGTCTTGACCAAGAGATTACACTAGTGCATGACCGATTTGAATAGGACCTCTGGGGAGGACAAATTCTTGAACCGAACAAGGAAGAATTAGACCTCGATTGGTTCGATTCTTAATCTTCGCCTTAAATAGGATCACGTGTGGTTGGTAATTATTGCTTTAACTTATCATGGGTAGAAGAATCAACGAGATTCAATATTTTTTATCTTGGGCAATATTATTGGTCACATGTGATTGCTAAGATTTAATAACGAGAATCGTGTGCAAGTACTCTTGTTCGATTTGCCCCTTGGGAGGTTCATAAGCTTTATCATACCAAATCTTGCAAGTGGAACTAGTTTCAGGTATGGATAATAATGTTGAACCTTTCCTTAACCAAGGACAAAAGATATTAATTAACGGAAAGCTATTTCATTGAATTAATTAATGGGCTAGATAATCTTAAACGGGGAAATAATAATCGAGCCATATATCGTTGTAATATGGGTTAGATGGATAGTGCAATATTAATTACGTAGTGGGATTAATTAATATTTATGGGCTTGAATAATATTGTGGCTCAATATTGATAATTCAAGATCCATTGGAAGGTCCAATCTTAATTCTCCTAAAGGTCCTAAGTAGCCCAACATATAGTCAATAAATAAAAAAAAGTTGTTTTAAAACAAAATAAATATTGTTCTTATTTTTTCCTCATAATTTTCGAAATTTATGGATAAAAGGGAGAAAGATTTTCTTTGAATTTTGTTATGGAATGAAGATATGTATTCTTGGGAATACAAGATTATCTCATTAAATTCAAAGAAATCTCCACTTGGTCATTCATAGAGAAATTTCAAAAATTTTGGAATATAAAGGGCAAGAAAGATTTTCTTGATTTTCTTGAAAAGATATTATGAATGATATGTATTTCTTGAAATACAAGAATATCTCATAAATTCAAGAAGACCCAAATCTTGGATTCTTGTTCCCTAATATTTCAAAATATTCCATAACAAATAAGAGAGTGGGATTTTGTGGAATATTTTAATTATGGAGAAAATAATATATGAGATATATTCAAGATTTCTTGGAGATCAAGAAAAGTTTTTTTTCCTCCCTATTCCACATGAAATTTCGTCCACCACCCTCTATAAATAGAGGATGAATGTTTCATTCCTTTTGAAACACCTGTTTTTAGGAAAAAATATCGTCGATAAAATATCAAATATTTTGAACGCATTATTTGCATTGAATTTTTTAAAAAACGTCAATTGCGAAAGAAGTGTACAATTCCATGTCTTTCGAAAATTAGTAATCTACAAAGGTGATAGTCACAAAGATTAAGGAATACTTAGGAAGTTCTTTTGGTGTTAATCTAATCAACAAGACCATTGCCTTCCCAAGAGGTATGTTCACGTAAACTGTGAGAATTTCAGCGTCGTAGGATTTACGTGTGAATTTATTATATGCATGATTTGTTGTTGGATTATTATTTGAATTAATATAGGATTAATTCATGCTAGTAATAATTATAAGAATTAAATTTTGTATTTAAATATTCATCCTAATAGTGCGGCAACTTATTCCCCAACATGTAGGCCTCCCCAAGGGAAGGAGAATTAAAAGGTTCACTTTGCCAAGCTCCCTAAGGATAGTCGAGGCAATCGATCTTGTGACCTCGAAGTCCCAGTTCAATGGGCCTCGCCGGCGACAAGTAAACCTGCAAGGGAGGACAAAGGAAATTAGATCAAGACAGTAGATGCTTTCGGCGACATCTAAGAAAGAACCCACGAAGAGGCCCTTTCTTGAAAGTGGAAATTGGGAATGGAATCTTGAAACAGCGTTACTGAGGGGCGTACGCCATGCCCCACCCACAAACCACCATCGGGGTGCCAATTCTTTACTTTGTTAACTATCCCACCACAATCCGGCCGATCGACCCGATTCCAAGAAAAATGACCTCTTAGCCCATCTTTGGAAACGATAATAGTTCACTTCCATGGGCGTGGGTGCCGATAGAGACTTGACTGGCCACGAAAACCCAACGCCGCCAAGAGATAGCTCCATCCGATTGGGGAGTAATTTCTTTAGGGGCAAGATGTCAATGACGAAGGGAGTGGAAAGCGAAGACGTCTCGATCCGCCTCGTGGATGGCGACTATACCTTGAGGTTGGTCGACTCTCGAAACCCGGCGGTAGAAATATCTGACATTTGGAATCGTAGATTCTGATGGCGCATCGAGGTTGGCCTCGACATTCTGAGCGATCTTCCTAAATGGTAATATAGAACTTAGACTTCGTCATGACACCTTAATTTGGATCAAGTTGGTCGGCGATGTTGGTTCTCAAACCCAGAGGCTTTGTTAGTCAAAGTAGTCGCAGGGTCACGGTCACGGTGGTGGCCTCGGCTCCTTAGCCAGGTCATCCGAGGGGCAGGAGGCCCAGCCTCCAGAAAGAACCCGCGCTTGATGCTCCAGTGACAACATGTCCCTAATCGAGAATCCACCTCACGGTGGATGACAAGAAGGCTCCACCTTCATGTTAAGCGGGGCGGGGCCTACCAGGGGGGGGCATAAAGAAGAAGGATGAAATAAAGGGAAAAGGATTGTACAAGGCCTTTCGAGAAGCAAAGGACAATTGTTTGCGAAGAATACTTGAAAACAAGGATTTAAGGGTCTGAAATGAATGGACGATTTATAGGGAAAAGCAAAGGGACAAGGGTGCAAATAGTTTTTCAAAAAAAAAAAATGTGGGCAAATTTGATAAAACCCGTAAGTTGCGTGGCAGGTAGCAAACACCGCCATCGTGACCTTCCAATCCCGGCGTCATCAATTGTCTTTTTTGAGACAGCGGTTGAAACTTCTCAAAAACCGCCATGAGGCGTCCTGAGACTTTAGCCACCCGGAGACGGGCAGTGGTGACCATCTCGCTAGCGACACAGGGGACAGTATTTGTGGCTCCGCCATGACAAGGCGACCATCTCGGGAGGCGACCAAAAGATAGGGCGGCAGTTATAAGCGAGCAAGCGGGGGGCAACCATTTGACCCCGGCCGCCATAACTCGGCGTTTTCCGAAGATGTCGTGATACAAGTATGGGATGAAATCGAAGCATTTACGAAGGTGTATTCTTAGGACATAATCGGAAACCCGACTAAATGAGATTCCGCCGTGAAGAAGGGATCCATTCTTTCTTATTCGAATCCTAGCGGGCGAAAGCTCAAACCCGTATGAGAGGAAAAAACTTTGATTACGTCTATAAATACGGTATATTGCTCTTTTGTAAAGGGATAAAACCCTAGTTCTTGGCATATATTATAGTAAATTTCGGCTTGGTATTGCCGGGACGTACCGTATTTGGCTTAACCAAGTCACCAAATTCGAGTTCTTTGTTATTTTTATCTATCGTTATTTTGTGAAAGTGATTGTTTTTATACGTTGGGTAATCCGGCTATAAGAAGTGACTCTCCACCACAAAAAATGTA
This sequence comes from Stenogyne calaminthoides, assembly GCA_037126765.1. Taxonomy (NCBI): domain Eukaryota; kingdom Viridiplantae; phylum Streptophyta; class Magnoliopsida; order Lamiales; family Lamiaceae; genus Stenogyne; species Stenogyne calaminthoides. Next base: position 31,081,230 of record JBBCBC010000022.1, on the reverse strand, counting down.
ACGTTTTTACCCTTTAAGATACAAAATGTACCAATTTTAGTATTTTTTTTATTTTAGTTTGTTTAATTTTGTGTTGATTTTGAATATGTATTTTTTTTGTTTAATTTTTTTAATTAGGTGTTTATTTTTGTAAATTAAAGTTTATGTTTAAAATAGGGCCCAAAATATAATTTCTTTTTAAAAATGCACTCTCGGACCCAAAATACAATTTCTTTTTAAATGCACTCCAAAAATTGGCTCAAAATATATATTTTTTTTTAAATGCACTTCAAAAAAATTTTTTAAAAAATGCACTTAAAATTGGCATAAAAAATACAGTTAAAAAATGCACTCCAAAATTGGCCCAAAATACAATTTTTTTTTAAATGCACTCCAAAATAATTTTTTTAAAAAAAATGCACTTCAAAATTGACATAAAATACAATTTTTTAAAAAAAAATGCATTCAAAAAATACATTTTTTTTTAAAAAATGCACCTAATATAATTTTTTTTTTTTAAATGCACTTCAAAATTGACCAAAATATAATTTTTTTTTAAAAAAAAGCACTTCAAAATATAATTTAAAAAAAAAAAAATCCAAAATGGCTAAAAATAAAAGAATTGATTTTTTAAATAAAATGCACTCCAAAATTAACTTAATAATGTAGAAATTCAATAAATTAATGCACGCTTGAATTTAATTAAAAAATTATTGAATTTAAATGCACTACAACTTAATTAAAAGAAGGGTAAATGTGTCTTTCATTCTATAATTTTGTACCTTATAGTCACAATATTTATAGTATTATCTTGAGATTTTTTTGTTAGTGAAGTTTGTTTTGAAGAATTCGCTACCCCAATAAATATAATTAGATTAAATATACAACACAAAAATCAAATTAAAAAAAATCATAAAAAGTACAAAATGAATTCATAACTCAAATCAATACTTCTATATATATACAAATGTAAATGTTAATCGCTATGAATAAATTAGAAGAAATTATCCAAGAACTAATTCAACACTGCAATATATAAAATAATTACATGAATTGCAATAAAAATATTCATAATCTAATTCATAAATCAAACAAAACGTGAATATTAATCGCTATGAACATATTAGAAGAGACCCTCCACTTAATTAATTCAATACATTAGTTACATACTTTAATACTCCGGGGCAATAAAAAAAAAATTTTTGCAATATACAAAATAATTACACATCGTAATAAACATAACTAATTCATAACTCAAATTCTTTACCCAATATTCTCCAATATAAAAAAAAATCAATTAAATATACAACACACAATCAAATTAAAAAACTCATAAAAATTAGAAAAATTACTAAGGGTCGAATATAAATATAAGGATATATGGGTAAGCATATTAAATTGGGATTTATGAATATAAATATAAGCATATTAAATTGGGATTTGGGGTTTAATATATATGATTTTCTATTGACCTCTAGAAAGACCTTTATAATATAATCTAACATACAAACCAAACATAACATGCATGCTTCTTTCATCATATCGTTATTGAGTTTAATCGTGTAAATATTTGAATCAATGTACATTACACCATTTATCATATGCGATCATATTTATATTCAAGCCAAACTCAAATCACGTATATATATAGGGTATGGAAAAGAGTAAATAAAAGTATTTAATATAATAATTTGATTAGATTAAAAATCTACCTTAAATAATTTTTAATGAGAGTGCATAGTTTTAAAACTAAATAGTCTGATTAAATTGAGTTTTACACAGAATGACGTGATTTCGCCACATTCAGACTTATAAATATATAGTATCAAACAGTATACATCTATGATAAAGGCATATTGATTAAGAAATCGTATAATCCAAAAAGAATTCATTGCAAATCATAAAATTTTATAAATTCACATTCTAACTTAAATTATTTACCTCAATATTTCTTATGAGATATACAATACAAAAAATAAAATTAATAAATTCATCAAATTAAATTAAATAATATGCATAATCAAAAGAAGAATAAAATTATGTTATAATTCATATTCTTAACTCAAAATTTTATTTAATACTTTCAAAAACAAAACAATACCAAAAATCACAAATGAATTAAAAAGTTAGCCATCACCGTGGTATTCAAAACAAATAATGAGAACTAAACAATTCACCCTACAATATATAACCTAAAATTAAGATTACAAAATTAAAATCTTAATGAATAAAAAAATTTAGCCCTCACTGTGATATTCAAAACCTACTTAGAACTAAACAATTATTACTCTGACAAAAAAACAAAAAGGAAAAAGTGGGAAATCCTGTGGTATTCAAAAATTAATACATAGATGATAGAACTAAACAATTATTACTTTGATTTAAAAAAAAATTATTACTTTGATCAAAATAAAAAACAGAAAAGGAAAAAGTGTAAAAGTCTAGTTCATGAGCTTACCTCAGGATCACAGAGAAAAATAGTTCTTATGAGCTGTGTTTTACCAATATAGTATTAAGATTGTAATTAATAATATTACATAAATAAGGTCACTAAATAAAGTAGTTTAAGTTAGTTTTATATAATCTAACGACACAAAGAAGTGTTTATAATTGTACATACTGGTATTATAAGATAGTGAATTTGTGACATATTTAAGCGCCATTAAAAGACAGTTAAATTAGTTATATAGTATCTTGTAGGACGCAAGAAAGCGTCACAAAAAAATATTTATCATGATTACGTACTGGTGTCATACAAAACAATGAGTTTGTGGCACATTTAATCGTCATTAAAAGAGATAGTTGGTTTATATATATTCTAGTGACGCAAAAAAAAACAAACAATCAAATGGTGTCACAAGATATGAATTTGTGACACATTTAATGGTGTCACTAAAATAAGTTAGGTAAAGTTAGTTACATTTATAACCTAGTGACACAAAAAAAACATCACAAAAGAGTCTACTGTGATATATAATAGAGTCACATGACAACTAGTTTTTACATTTAATCATCACCAAAAAAATAGTTATTAGCGTCACCAAATAGCGTGAGCGTCACGATGGACATTCCGAAAAATTAAACCCTATGTCATTTATCTAATTTAATTAAAATATGAGTATCATTACTCTCTAAGTTATAATTAAATAATAATTAATCAATTTCTCCAGCATATAGCAAAGCAGTATTAACAGCCACGGAAAAGAGCAATCCAAGACGCGTTCAAGAAAGCTGGATGAGATGGCGGAGAATGATGAAATTAAGGTTTTGTAATAAATCGACAAAGTCACATCAGCTGAAGAATACCTAAATATGAAATAAATGGACCATTAAATATGCATCATTATGATAAGAAGATCAAATTAAGATTGAATAAAATTCTTCAAATCATTGGAAATTAAAAAAATTGAAAGGTGGAAATAAAATTAATTAACGACAGGGCAATTTCTTCAAATAAACATGTATATTTCAGGAATGCAAAGAATTAATTCATGAATATAACTCTTGTATTCATGATTTAAAAAAATTGTTACATATAAAAATTCTTGGATATAGATAAGAGATGAAGGGATAAAAAGATTAAAGAAGTTTCTCAGTTGAAACAATAGTACCTTTTATAACACCACAGCACCATAGACCAAAAACCTTTTTAGACAACAACCACGAATGAAACATTGAAAGAATTTTTTATTAGTGCATCTTCGTGGTAGGCAAGTATTCTCAACTGATACTATTACAGCAACTCCAGCATTGTATTACTAGTTTCCACGAGAAACATTGTCACATTTAAATAAAAAAAACAATCTTAATTCAGCAGATTTACTCGAGTGTAACAAGAGATATTAGCACCAAGCAGATTGAAATAACTTTTAGGATTTAGATGATTTCTTACTTATTGACTATTTTCAAGATAATGTCCCAAGAAGTTGCAGAAATGTATTCACAAGACTGGAATATCATCCCCTCACAAAGTAAATAAGAAAGGTATTTTATTTGGTAAAATGAGTTTTATTATTCCCAAACACCAATCAGTATACGAAGAATTCTTCCCAGGATGCACTCAGATTTATAAGCCATACACAAGAGCTTTCACATATCATTTATCACAAAGAGAGACACTTGAGTGAGATGAGCGTAATTAAACCAGAATATCGACTTTTACTTAACATTGAGAGAAGAATGAGTGTTGATTTATTTAATAAATGCTCTGTTTCATACTAATTTTGTCATAAAAAAATATTTACTAATGAGGTATTGTGATAAGCAAGAGCAATTCTGACTACCCTAAATTAAACTATCACCACACACATAATCGCTTCCGATCTATTGTATTCACGAAATGTACTTCAAATCACCCCTTATCCATACCGAACTAAACCACCTATTATATGCAAATTTTTATTGCCACTTAAATAAGCTATGCACTCTATATATATATTTATCAAATAATATATATTAAAGTAAATATGAGTTGTTAGAGAATAGAGACATTGGAACCATGATAAGAATTGAAGAGATAAATAGTCTTCCAGTACCACCATATAGATATTTCAAGTACCACCAAGCTCCAACTATAATTAGATTAGAGCTATTCTGACTCCTAAAAAAATGTAAAAGATGTCTTATGCTATTCGACTAATCTTCTGAAGAAATTGCTGGAAACACCAGACTATCCGCGCACATAATTGCATCACCGAAAATAGCAGGGCACTTGTGAATCATAAGAATCACAGCCTTATTGTCATCAAGATTGTACCTGATCACCTTGAGCTTTATCAGCAACCAAGATGAGATCACCATTAGGGAAAAACCCCAAAGGAGACAACACTCTGTTGTTGTTGAATCCCTGAATGTAAGCATATTTAGTCCAAGATTGGAAACCTCGTATTCTTTCATTATATCCATCTCAAACACATTTGCATCAGGCTTGAAGATTACAAACAGGCACCCGTAATGCAACTCCTATTTCAAAATCAGAGAACTGGACAGGCGGGGGTCGAAATCTCCAAGTATTTATTTACTGTCGAGATAGTAGCCGAAATCACAGAGGCAGGAGGAACGCCATGGTTAACCCATTCGGCAGGCCAGTGTACGAAACTCCATGCAGGAGGACACCTCTCCTCGAAACAAGCCACTGGACCATCAACAGAAACAAGTTTCAGAGTGAATCGGTTTTAACTCGATCCGTAACGACTGAATTTATAAACTCTAACTTTATTGCGGGGGAATGCAAGCCCAAAACTAAAATATATTCTTCACAAGAGAGGGTGGTAACCAAACCAAGAGCAAAATATATAGAAATAATTTTGTTTATCTAAATCCGACATTTTTTGCAATAAAAAATTTACCCGTGGATGGATTATAGATAGCCACCTAACGGTGTTTACTACCTATGTATGAGTAGCAAACAGTAGACCATCGCAGGAGCCCAGAATTACGGGTATCCTTCTGGAAAAAAAGCCGGTGTGGTTGACGGATTTGAACCTTCATTTCTTGTTCTAGTAATTGGTGTACTCTATCATCACCTATATTATTTTGCATCAGGACCCGGCTTCGCCTTTCATTAAAAATACGTTGAGATGAAGCCGAACGAAATAGGGGCTTGAAATTATCCGGTTCCAATTTTTGCACACACAGTTTTGAGTGTTTGGTAAATTGGGTGGCGGGAGACGACTTAGGATTTCTTCGATAAATACGTCCAACCCGCATTCCTCCTCAATTTCTTCTTTCATTTTCACCAATTTTTGGAAGATCGACTCTATCAACCCTAACATTGATTTAGTTGAAATACCAAATACAAATATATATCAACTCTGTGACCCCTAACATTAATTTAGGCTAAATAGAATCTTCAAATACAGATGAACCCTAACATTATTTTTCTTCACAAACCCCGTCCTAGCCTCCCCTCCGATTTCTTTGTCAATCAAAAGAGTAATCCAGAAACGAAATTTGTTGTCCAAATTGCCCAATCTTCTCTATCCACAATAAACCAGAAAAAATATTCTCAAATTGAAAACTCTGTAACCCTTTAATTTTACACCACAAACAAACTTTGTTCTTGGATTTGAAAAGTCCTGGTTTTTTTGATTGGATTTTTCTTCTATTCGAATAGAGGCCCGCGATGGCAATTGAGAGCAGCACAAAAGGACAGCGGCGGTACACCACCGATGTGATTGTACAAGGGAAAGCGCATATAATCTTACAGACCCTCTAAAAATATGATAATATCCCCAAATTTTCCATATTTGATTTTCTGTTTACCCGCAAGGCAGCTTTTTAAATTTGATTAGCAAAATAAAAAATATTTAATTTAATCTTTTTTTAAATTAAAGTTTTGTGTTTTTTCAGTGGATTTTCTCGAGGGACTTGGATTACGATCAAAAATGCCCGTCCCAAGTCGACTAATTCCCCCGGGTCAGGTTAGCCAAAGTCAGCTCATGAGAGGAGGTTGAGGCTGCATTCAATATTATAATTATTCTATCAAAGTACATGATTAGAAAATAGTATGTAAACTAGATTAGAAAGAGTATCATGGGGAAGGCTTTACTAATATCAAGTTATAGTTCATAGATTGTAAAAAATAAAAGTGAGAATAATAAAATGGTCAAATAACTAGACTAAATTTCATGATTATTAAACTTTGGACATTTTTTTTTTATCGTGAAGGTAATTTTAAAGACATTCAATGGAATTAAATTATGACGTTTAATGACAAAAAATTTAGAACAAAGTTTTTTTGTTATTTTGAATTATTGTTATCCCATTTTTATTAAAATTTAAATGTCCAATTTGGTCCCAACTAAACTAAAATTCCAATTTTGATCAAAACTTTACCTAAAAATTGCAAATGACGCTTCGGCCAGTCCACACAAAAGTCTTGTGCGATAATTTTATTCATTTAATTTGAAGATTTTTTATTTTAGTTTTTATTTTAATTTATCAATTATTTACACACGCAGAATTTAACCCATTAAAAACTTTCTAAAAGAAAACACCCGTTAGTCTTCACATCGAATTCACACAAATGTTTCATGGGGAAGCCGGACCTGACAGACATGAAGCAGACTATTTACAGGGTACCAGGCCTAACATTTAGTTATTCTGGATCCCTCCAATAAATGGAGGGTTTCAAGCTAAATCAACCTCCTCCACTAACATTTACATATATTCGCTGACGTATCGTGTGTGTGAATTTATGGTCCAGATTCAATTGGATCCTCAATTGAGGGCTTGCTCTTTTATGCTATATAGTGGTGTACCAATGTACCATACAATTTATCCATATGGCTAAATGGATCTGAAGATCATGACCCACCAAAATTAAAGCTGATATTTGTAAATATCGAACTTGAGAGTTCTCATGGTGGCCGAGGGTTGTTTATTTGTTTCATTATCTTAAAATAAAAAAAAAAAAATAGTTGTGTGTTCGAGCCATTGCATCAATTTATAAATTTTCTCCTTATCCTTAGCCCAAATATTTTTTTAGGTTAGGACTTGTATGCACTTAAGGTATTGCGTACCTATAATGCATTTTAGAAGAATAACTTATTATGTTGAAAAAAATTTATTTACGCAGCAGAAAAGGTAACGCTTTAATATGATAAATATAATTTCATGTTTTTGTTTAAAATAACCCAATTTATTTTTTATTAAAATTTTCCCTACCTTCCTATAAATTTCCTCTAACAACCTCAGTCCAACATTATTCCCTTTTTAATTTTTCCCACCTGCTTAAATTTCAAACGTGGATAACCTAAAGGCCAAGAGCCCATCACCGAATCTGAGTTCGAGATAAGACGAGATGGAAAATTTATTCTTTTCTACAGTGATTTTCCTTGTAAAATTTTATATTGTTACGCGAATTCATTATACTTTGATTATCTTTTAACCCAAGATATTGCTATGTGAACTATTATAGTTAATTATCTTAAGTGAACTACCAGAATTGATCACCTTTTAACGCGGCAGGGAACTATCAGAATTAATTACCTAAGATATTGCTATGTGGGAACCTATTACTTAACCATCTTAGTGAACTATCCGAATGACTACCTTTTTTAAAAATGCCATGGTGAACTATCAGAATTGGACACTTTTTAAAAAAAAACAAATTAACTTTCCAAAGATTCTTTTCTTTTAATCAAACAAATTTTTAATAATATATTTAAAACTATCAGAATCGATTATCTTTAAAAAAATATTAGGAAAACTATTATAATTGATTACCTTTTAAAAAAAAATTCCAAAGAATTTTCTTTTTTAATTTAAACAATTTAAAAGAAAATATGTCAGAAACTGATATTAATTATCTTAAAAAAAATAGTTAACTTTTCACTTTTCTTTTTTTAATCAAACAGTTAACTTTCCACTGACTTTTTTTTTTAATCAAATTCTATTCAAATTTTTTTTTTTTTAATAATCTTTTTAAAAAAAAAAAGAAAAAATTTTTTCCCTTATTTTATGGGCACAACATTTAAATTTCGGTCCGTTCAAAAAGAAAATTATACAACTTTAATTCAAATTCATTTTAATATATATATTTATCCACCGAATGGCTCCAATAAATACAGTTTATATCTATTAGATACCTTTAGATTCTAGCATTATTTATTAATTAGTATAATTGATAAGTTGTTGCTTTCATTATTTTATGTGCTTCTTTGTATCCTTATTATTTTATCTTAATTTTAATTATTAAATTATTATTGTATTTTGCCTATTTAGTGGTGAGAAAACCCCTGTCACTAATTAATAACTAATATCAATCAAATAGAGAATAAGTACATGAATATATCTATGGATTTGTTAATTATTACTATAGTATACCGTATAAGATTACACATTATATATAATGAATGATATCTCTGTCACGACCATATTCTGGCAACTCAACAAGACGGGGGGGTCCAAATATTTATATATGAAAACGACTCAGGCAAGACGTGTAATTTTTTTCCTTTTCAAATATAAATAATTGAACACTTTAAATTTTACAAAAAATATCTCGAACAAGATATACACAAAATTATATAACACAACTCAAGATACAAGCCCATGGTCTGGTCCAAATTACACATCTATGACACAACTACTCAGACCTTGTAGGAGCCCAATGACCAAGAAATCCACCACGCTATATATCATCTTAAGATTACCTACAATGCATAAATTATGTGAAATATATCTCAAGACGTTAAAGACAACAATGTGATTCTTTAGGAAATCTTCTCGCTCACACTCATTTGAAATCACCTATTTATTTATGAACACTCATTAGGGCCCCGCCACATAAAGTATACACCGTAATAAGCTCATCACAATAAATAATTAAATGGCCAAAAATAAGTATCATATAAATACATGATCCCGGCGCAGAGACGATCCTCTTGTAATCCAACAGTGGGTTCTCTTGCAAATACACTTCCTTATGTCCAGGTAAAAGAAGTAATCCCACCATCGCCGACCATAACGCAAGCCCCGAGGATCCGCCTCTAACGGCCCAATGAGGTCCATCACCAAACTCGATCCCCTTTGTTCTCTTAAAAGTCCCCTTATTGAACACCCACAACATATCACAAATAATCGACAATTGATCCTCGATGTATGCTCTTATCATATAAAAATGCCCCACAAGGGTTCTCCCAATCTCCAGCCAAGAAGTCGATGACAAAGGGATCTGGTTTCCCGACGATATATTTTGTTCCATGTTTTACTTATAAAATTAATTTATTTTGCTGAATCTGCTGGATCTTCGTGGATAGAAGGTTTGAAGGTACTTTTTTCTCGGTTTTCTTATTCAAAGGACAATGAGAATTTTCAGGTTTCGTTTTTTTTCTTCATCAACAAAGGAAATATTTTTGTAAATTTTGTGGATGGTGGAAAGAAGATGGGAAGTTGGGGGGTTTTGATGTGTTTGATGTGTTACTATTGATGAAGATGGATGGAAATTTAGAATTGTTGGTGTACAATTTGTTCACTAATTTATGCATAGATTCATAGAATTATACATATATTCATGTAATTGTGCATATATGTATCATGTTCATGTATTTATGAATACGCTCATGCATAAAACTGCAAAAAAAATCGTCGTCGTGAATAAAAGATGAATTTTTCCTCTATTCTCCTATTGCCCCTCCCCTAATTTCCAGCTAAAGTTTGATTTTTTGTGATTTTAGGTTTTGATTTTGGAAAACAACTAGCTAGTGATGAATGGTGATAGGAGTGTGAAAAAATCTTGGGCGTAAGAATTATTAAGAGTAACATGTCTACATGAACAGCAACTTGCAGCAGCAAATTTTAATTCTGACTTAAAAAAGTAAGGGTATAAAGGCATTTAACCATCCAATTTGGACCTCTGGTATTAGTTTAAATATATTGAATCTAAGTTATGTTAAAATATTAAAAAATGGATAAATTGTGTTAAATTTAAAGGTTTGAAAAATCTAAGTGGTCAAACTTCTTCCGTGATTTGAAAATTACGTGAAACTCCCTCGTGGTTTTAAAAATGTGGTAGAAACCCCATTTTTATACACTTAATGATATATTAATAATAATTAGATACAAAAAGAAAAAAAATCGCCTCATTATTTTTACAATATTTTTATAGATAATAATTAAATAATTATATAAAATTCTAAAAATTATAAAAATATATAAAGACTTGAGTCAAATCTCACTTAATAATATAATTTAAAGGGTAATTTTTTTTTTTTAAATAAAAAAAATTAAGAAAACACACCAAATTTTCATGGGCGGCGCAGTAAAGTACACTCCATCATCCCAACAAAAAATGGGTTTCATGACTACATTTTTTAAAAATTACTCTAGGTTTTTACACCATATTTTTAAAATCATGATTTCACCAATTTTTCAAATCACATGTGTTTGTAATTAACAATTTGAGGTTTCACATAAATGATACTAAAATGGACGCATGATTCTACTCAAGGAGGTGAGATAATGAGAGAGGAGGAGATGACGGCTGAATACTGAGAGAGAGAAATGAGAGAGGGCAAAATAAAAGTATTTTTTATTTTATTTTACCTATAAGGTATTTGAAAAGAGGTTAAATTGATAGTTATTTTGATTTTGACAGGTATTAATCAGGAGAAATATATTTCAAATTACATCATTATTGTTTTATCCTATTAATTTTAAAAATTTCAGTAAATTCCTTTTTCATTGTAAATGCTAAAAACTCCATAATTTTCTCAAATCAATTGCTGAGGCTATCAGCAATCTATCTAGCCACAAACATAACTTAACTTAATACAAACCTACCATACCATACCCATAAATTTTATTCATGCGAATTGATAAAAGTTAACTACATTCACATATATACCAATATAAATGGCACAATCAATCATTCTAATTTAATAAAGCCCTATTATTAGCTTCATAAAAAGCAATATACTACACAAAGCACAATTAGAAAAATAAACCCAAGCTAGAAGGAAATACATGTTTTACTGTACCTAATTTTTATTTCATTTCCAAAGATTACCTATAATACTAAATTATATATTAGTTATCTTGAATGCAAAGGAATTAACCATTAGTTATTCTTCCCAATCGAATAAAATCATAATTAGGCATTTATATTAGCTTACTTTTTCTTCACTTTTTTTTTACCGACATTTATTTAGAGGAATTAATCATTTTGTTTAATTTCAAACAAATCAATAATAAATATTAACCTGCGATTTGACGAGTCGAGTCCAGGAAACCAACTTCTATTATGTGTATTCATAATTTTTTTTCCACAAAAATTATAATATGAGAGAAAATAAGATTTTCTCGAGTTAGTAACTATGGTTATAATGGGTTAATTAAGAAAAAAACATCTCTCATTAATTGCTAACGGGCAAAATCTAATAGTGTTACATACAGATATTACAATTATCAGGTTATATAAGAAGCTCGGATTCTAACCCACCACAATTGCGGAATTTTCGCCTTCCTCAAGTTTTAATTAATATTTTATGGTGAATTTTTTTAGTAAAAAGTCTGAATTTCAAATTAATTATATTATTAATGCTATTAATTAATTACTAAAATATAAAAATTACATTGAGTCACATACATTCTTAATTAATATGGAGTTGATTTAAATAATATTTCTAAGGTATATGTTAAATATATTTACATGTTTGGACTGTATATTTAAAAAAAATACATATATTTATTTTTAATCAATAATAATTCGCACAATAATTTATTTCATGAGCCCTTAGAGCAAATTAATATACTAAATTACTAATTGGATAATTTTTACAAAATACTAATATACATTATGTACAAATTATTAATATCTTTATTATGTTTTTTGCATATATTCATATATTTTTTTATAATTAATTAATTTTTTTCTAAAGAATACGCGTAAAATGCACAATAGACTAGTTATTTATAATTTTAATTTATGATCATGATAAATCGTCCAGAAAAAAAAAATCAAGCTGGTTTAAATGATATTAATAGTAGATTCTATTAATCACAAAATAAAAAAAAAATAAATTGATTTTTCTAAACATCATTGCAGCGAGATTTTTGACATGAATTGCCAAACGTAAACCGTACATAGTAACCATATATCTATACAATTCATTACACCAAAAAAAAAAAAAGTTCTATATAAAAAGATTTATTCAGTGGTTAAATTCATCAAACTTTTTAGTTCATAAGCAAAATGAGCTCTGGTTTTTTCTCATTTGATAGTCACTCATTGATTGCAAGGTTATTTCAGATTCTAGTCACGGTTTTACCACCAATCCACCTTTCTCCGTAATTTTTTTTCACGATGGAAGGTAGAAGTTTCTTTTCTCGACCTTCCACCTTCTCCCCGAGCTACGCCATTTTCCCGACCTTCCACCTTCCCTGTGAGTCATAGTAGAGTTCCTTTTTTCGACCTTCCACCTTCCCCTGCGAGCTACAAGAAGCTTCCTTTTTCCCACCTTCCACCTTCCCCGGAAATAAAAGTATTTTTTCCACCTTCCACCTCCCCGAGCCAAGGCAGAAGTTCCTTTCCGACTTTCCACTTCCGGAGCTAAATGATGCAACTCCGCTTTCCTAGACATTCCACTTCCAAGCTTGATTATGTCTCATTCTTCGTGTGTGGAAAAATTGAATTGAGCATTTTGGGCATCTAAACTACACGAATTAATTAAAAGAATTATATTATATGTTGTGAATAAATGTGCTTGGCTCTTTACTTTGATGCATTTAGTATTTAATATATTAATTTTCAATTGTTACAATCCACAATTAAAAAGTATCAAAAATTATTAAAATGAACTTGAAAAATACACAATATATCTGAAAAACAGATATTTGAAATTATATTGACATAAAATATAGAGTAAATTTTCAAGGTCACATTGATAAACTGTATTTTCTGCCATATTAGGTTATACATTGTCTATTTTTTTTTTCAATCTGAGATAATAAGTTGTATATACAAATTAATTAATTAAAGATTTTCTGTTTTTCTAATGTTAAAATATATATTTATATAAATTACTATTTTAAAAAAAGGTTATGCTTTCAATTCAAAAAGAAAAAAATCACACTTTATTTGAATTTCTTTTCAAATTTATGCTCAAATTATGTAGCTAAAACACATAAATTATCACACGCTGCAATATGTTTTTTAGTATAGTTTATGCTCACGCGTATGTATAATTACTCAGTTGGGGAACTTGTCGCTTCCCCAATACTATGGTATTGGACTATTTTCGCCCAAAGTTTCATACAGATCTTTATAGCCCACTTTGTGTAATGCTACGAATCATGGCAACCCTTATACAAATATGTGGGTAACCAATGACACCTCAATATCATTTTCAAAAGTAGGGAGTATATTGTAAAATTTTTAGAAACATAACACAAAGTAGTATTTACGGAATTCATCATCAATAAGCATATACTTTCCCTCCTAATTTAGACTGATCATTTACTGATACTATGTTTTAAAAAAATATTGTTTACAGGTACAAAATTGTGTGCCGTGAGTTTGGTGGAGGGGTAGGTATGTCAATTCAACTTAAAAAAAATTGTTTATTAAAGATTAAAACGCAGTCAATTTAATTCTAGATAGCCAAGATAGAAATAAACGTTAATATAAAGTGGTGTTATTTTAAAGTCGCTTTTATTTTCATTGTAAGAAACGACAACCCAAATTGGTGACGTCATTTGGGCTTAATAATCAATCTAAATTGTAATGTTAAGACTATAATAGACAAGAAATATGTTATATGCATAATCTCTTATTTTATGTTTGTTGTCTTTTCCCTTATGCATTGATGACAAACATAAAATCAAATATTTGTATGGTCTATAAATTCACGATATGTGCAAACATATCTTGTTCTATATGTTTGTCACTAATCCTATCAATCAAGGAAAGACAACAAACATAAAATAGGAGATTATGTATATATTGTGAATTTACGAACATATGAAAACATCTTATTTTATGTTTGTCATCAATCCCTTAAGAGGAAAGACAACAAAAAACAACAAGACACAATGACTTAGGCCTAAAACAATTAATTTGCAACTCTTTGTACAATTTTTGTGTCGTATCAAAAATATTTAATCCTAAAAAATGACTAAAAACTAAAAAATTTAATTTTGTATTGATTTTGCCAAATATTGAATTTCAAATTTTACGACATATATAAATCTCTATGCATATGGAGGCACGATTCTCTCTCTCTCACACACACATATATATATAAGAGTAGATGTAGGTCCTCAACCCATTAGGCAAACCCCGCATTTATAATCAATTATCTCAACCCCAAAAAAGTAAGCAAGAGTTAAATAAAGTCCTTGACAAACGCATTTTTCTCTTTGATGGGATGTTAATGGCGCATGAAGAGTTGAGCGTGTTAAAACATGTCATCGACATATACAAGTACAAACATGTTATAAAGGAGAATGAAATCATATAAAGAAGAGAAATATCATCTAATGCTTGAGTGATACCAAATGCAAACAAGACATCACTGACGCTGATACCAAGCCCAAGACCCCATTTAATCCTCTATAAAGACGTGTATGACATATAATAATGCGATTGGGATTAAACTTATCCCCAAATTAGGAGGCTGCACTACGTAAACCGGATTAGAAAACAAGCAGAAGACATTACTATTATCAAGTCCCATGCTTGACAACCGGACTAAGGTAGCGACGATGATGAAGGAAATATTTTTTTTTTTACTCAAAGTTTGAGAGCATTCAATCCCGATTTTTAAAAGTCTTTAAAATCCCGAGGTATTCTAATACGGATTTTAAAAGTCTTAAAAAATCTTTAGTTATTCAACATTTTATGGATTTTAATACCTATGGATTTTATTTTATTCTATTTCAAAAATATAAACAACTTCACTCCTCCAAAATCTTCTTATAACAACCAGAGATTTTTTATTTATTCTCAAAGAACTCAAGACGCAAAAGGTCAAGAAAAAAAAATCTTCAGATTACTTTTCATTTAAACAAGTAATGACTGTTTCTATTTAAAAAAATTTATACTTCATCTAAATAAAATATACTTTTTTTTAAATGTATTAATTTCTTATTTAAACAAAGAATATTTTCATTTAAATAAGTAATACTTTTCATTTAAACAAGTAATGATTTTCTATTTAAACAAGTTATACTTTCTTTCATCTAAAAAGTTATATTTTCTTTTTAAACAAGCAAATACTTTTCTTTTAAATAAGTAATACTTTTCTTTTTAAACAAGAATACTTTCTTTACTCTAAACAAGTAATATTTTCTATTTAATCAAGTAATATTTTTCTATTTAAAATGTATATTTTCATCTAAAACAAGTTATATTTCTTTTCTATTTAAACAAATATTTTTCTATTTAAACAAGAAATATTTTTCTATTTAAAACAAGTAAATACTTTTTCTATTTAAAAATAAATAGATTTCATTAAAACAAGTTATAGTTTCTTATTAAATTTAAAACTTTTAAGTAATATTATTTTCTTTTTAAACAAATAATACTTTTTCTATTTAAAAAGTAATAATTTTCTATTTAAACAAGTAATATTTTTCCTGCTTAAAACAAGTAATGCTTTTCATTTACACAACAATTCTTTTTTCTATTTAAAACAAATTATAATTTTCATTCAAACAAGTTATACTTTTCTTTTTAAACAAGCATCTTTTCTTTTAATCAAGTAACACTTTTCTATTTATACAAGTAATACTTTTTTATTTAATTTAAAACAAATAATTTTTCTATTTAAACAAGCACGTGAAGCCTAACTACAAAAAAAGAAATCCAAAATTGGTTTTATCAAAGTTCAACTACAATAAAGAACAAAAAGCTAATGCATGGAGAATGAGTATTGCTAATCTTAATGTGGAAAATGAGCTCGAGGTATAACGTGATACTAAACGGTGAAGACAGAACAATAACGATTTTTTTTTTGAACTATTATATTTTGGTATTTTTTTCTTAACAATTTGATAAAAAATTTATATAAGTGTGTCTCCATATACATTTTGTATCAATAATAATCAACAATGTTTCATATACAAATCCATGAATCAATAAAAAATATTCCCATAATCCTCACAAATCTATGAAAATCCATGTAAATTAATACAAAAAAGTCACCAAAAATCAAGATGGAGTAGAAATGGATTTTTAAATCCACAAACTTTTTAAAGTCAAAAAAATCTAATCCAATCCAAATCAATACACCGTCAGTCAGGTGGCTTATAGGCTAAACTTGATGTTGATGAAAGCCTTAGTCGTTCCTGGGTCATCCAGGTGACGCTTCTTTAATGATATTGGCCCGTGATGGTGGGAGGCACTAGCTCCAAATACCATGCTTAGTTAATACGTCATAAATTCTCAGCTATAGTGTTAAGAGGTTACCAAGGGTCTTGGCGTACAAAAAAGACACTACTAGAGTGCTTTCAGTAATGAACTGACGATCGTTGCTTGATATATTTTGGATTAAATATATTGTTTAGCTTCGACTTGTTGGCCTTTGATGGAGTACCTCAGTTGTTTATTATTTATTTTTAACAAAATCCTTGATTTCTGAAAATTTAAAGTCCTAAATCTTGAAGCAGTACCATTTTGCCCTGGGTTTAGTATTTTTCGTTGTTTTTTAATTTTTTTTTACTATCGGGATGTGAACCTTTACTTTTCTTTCTGTGAAATTTCAATGCAATTTATATTTTCATGAATATACCTTTTAAAAATTATTATCTCGAATGAATATCAATAAATTACGTTCATGATGAAAAAAAATATTCATCTTATAAAAAATGTTTATCAAATTATGAAAGATACCTAATTTTTTTTTTAAAACAAAAAATATAAATAAATAAAAATTTTATAGTTCAACATACATTAGATGGATGAAAAAAAATAATATTACCAGTCTAAAAAAAATTAGAAAATAAAAAACAAAATTAAATTTCATGGACTGAAATATGTAAAAACATAATAAATATGATTTACAAAAATATTAAAGCTCAAAATATTTGACTTAATTAATGAAATGAGGATGTTTAAAATATAATTAAATATGAGAATACAATTAAAAGAAATTAATTAAATGTTGGTGGACTACCTTATTTAATTGACGTGCTTAATTTTACTTGTTTAAACTTCATATATTATTAAAATAAAATAATTAAATAATAATTAGTATTTACTCATGAATCGTTTGAGAAAATTAATGTACCAATAGACACCCTTTGAAAAAAATATATACATTATGAACATATATTATTAATTCATCTTTAATGGTTTTACGCATGTTATACTTTTTAATTATTAAATTTATTATTTATTTTAAATATTTTTTAAAGATAAAAGCGTGCACTAAAAAGTTACTTATAATTTCAAGATTTGAAGCATATATATGGCTATGGTAAATCGTCCAGAAAAGAAGAAACTAAAGAAACCAAGCTAGGTACATAGTATTCATCTGTTAATATTAATGTGGTGAGATTTCACATTAATCACAAAACTAAAAAATGGAAACAAATATGATTTTCCTAGAATATTATTCTAGTGATATTGTCAATTGAATAAAAAAATCAAATTGCATTCATAAACAAAACAAAAAACAAAAAATCTATATAAACAAGACTCGCTTCAATGACTAATCATCAAGTTTTTTGTCCATAAATGAGTCGTGGTTTTTTTCTCATTTGATAGTCACTCTCGCCAGATTGTATGCTATTCAAGATTCTAGTCATGGTTTTACCACTCCTTCCACTTTTCTCCAAAGAGTTTTTTCACGCAATGCAAAGGAAACCACCTTCTCCCATCTTCTCCAACAGTTTTTTCTTACGGCAAAGGTAACCACCCTTCCACCTTTTCTCCAAAGAGTTTTTTTCAAGCGTAAAGGAAACTACTTCTTCCATTTCTCCAAGAGTTTTTTCTTCCGTGCAAAGGTGACCACCCTTCCACCTTTCTCCAAGATTTTTTTCTACTGCAAAGGAAACACTCCTTCCACCTTTCCTCCAAAAGAAGCTTTTTTCTTCCAAAAGGTGACCACCTTCCACCTTTCCAAGAGTTTTTCTACGGTGCAAAAGGTAACCACCCTTCCACCTTTCTCCGAAGAGAGTTTTTCCACACGCAAAGGAGACCACCTCAATTTTTTCTCCAAAGAGCCTTTTTTTATGCGCTAGCGTAATACCACCCCTTCCACCTTCTCCAAAGAATGCTACAGAAGTTCCATTTCCGATATTTATCTCCACAAGCTTCTTTTTACGATGTTAAGGTAGAAGTTCCTTTCCCGACCTTCCACCTTTCTGTGAGCTATTTAGAAGTACCTTTTCCCTACATTCCATCTCCCAAGAAGCTTGATTATGTATATTCTTCGTGTGTAAAAATAATTGAATTGATGTTTTGGACATTCAAACTAACACAAAATAATTAAAAGAACTATATTATTTTGTTGTGAACAAACTTGCTTGGCTTTACTTTGATGCATTTAGTATATAATATTAATTTTCAATTGTTACAAATACCAATTAAATAATATCAAAATCCATTAAACATTAATAACTTGAAAAGGCTACAAGATGTCTGAAAAGCGACATTTAAAATTATATCGACATAAATATAGAGGTATTTTTCAAGTCAAATGTTGATAAATCTATTTATTTTATCGTTATGTTAATTTACATTGTCTATTTTTTTCTAGATCGAGACACAAGAGGGTTATAAACATATTAATTGGTAAAAGATTTTCCACTTTTCTAATGTTAAATTGTACATTTATATAATTTACTAAAAAAAAGGCCATACCCAATTCAAAAGGAAAAAATCAAACTTTATTTAAATTTGTTTCAAAATTATACCATCTAGTCCAATTATATATAGCTAAAATATAAACTATCATATACATCAAATTGTTTTGGATATATTTTGCACCCATATAAAATATAATTACTTTAATGATAAAATTTCGATGGTACTATTTTATATCTAAGGTGCAACATACAAATTAATATTATTTCCTAAAATGTTAAAAACGTCAACGCCAAAATTATGCAACATCTCATCGCGATCGTTTGAACGTAAATTTCTTTAGCTTAATCAGATAAAATTATCGCTCCATGTGACTTGTGAGACGAAGTCTGCCCACCCAAAGTTTCATAGTATCGGTCCTGATTCTTTATAACCCAAATTTGTATACTGCTAGAAATAATATATAATTTCTTTAAAACTTATGTCGTAATCAATAACACCTCAAAATAGTATACTTTTAAAATTTTAGAAACAGAACAAAAAAGTAGTATTTGCAAGATTTCATCACCAATAAGTTTACTAAAAAAATAGACAACAAAATTTGAAGCACAAATCACACCAATCCTTATTAAAGTTGTTAAAGTGTCAATGTCCAATTTATACTCTCCGCCTCCTCATCGAAACGTTTTCTACTTAAGTGTTTTCTTTTTTTTTTCATTTAGATTGCATTTGATATGGGGATTTAATTTGAGGATAAATTTTAAAAGAATGTACATGTATAAATTTATGATTTTAAATTCATAAATTTAAAATTATTTGTTTGGATCCACAGAGAATTATGGAATAATCGTATCAAATACATAGATTTGTAAAATTTATTGTTTGGCAAAAATCAATACAAAATTATAATTTTTTATTTTCCGGCCATCGTTATAAGGATGGCAATTTTTAATACAAAGTAATCATTTATACCGAAGTGATACAAAATTGCGTATTATTGTTTAGGTTTGCAAGGTTTTTGTGTCATTATGATGTTGACATGATATGAAAAACAAGGATTTCGGGGAGATTATGGTTGCTAGTTTGGTTAACTATTTGACCTTTGAAAAATATTTTAATTGTATATATGACTTGCTATTTTGTATTTTTGTTGGAGGTTTTTTTTCTTATCGCGGTATTATTGTATCATATGTGTCAAGTCGTCTTTTGTCAAATATTACAATAATAAAATTGCAATATCTTTTCTATTTCTAACATATCATTATGTCTTCTTCTTCAGATATGGATGAATGTCGCTGTTATATTTTTTTTTTCCAAAATTCAATATGAGCATTGTTAGATGGAGTGCATAAGGGATCATTAGTAATAAGTAGGATGGCACCTGAAGGGCAAAGGGTTTAGCCAAACCCGTGAATCTGGCCCCGGGCCAAATTTTTGCCAACCCGAATCGCACCCTATTCCACCTAAGTTTTTTGAACCCATGGTTTAACTCCGCTTCCCAGTCTAAGGCCTATTTTTTTTTCACATTTTTAATTCATACTCTCAACTTCATACATATCATTCCTAAAAAAATAACACATTAATTGTAGAATCATTCAAATTATAACAAATAAAATACCTAATTTCATAATCAATCTCACATCATGTATACAAAATTCAAAAGTTTTAATCAATCACACATCAAAGAAGATTATTTAATGACATTCACCTAATTAACTCTAGTTCTTTCTTCACTCCATCTATTTTTAAAAAAAGATGTATATGTTAGTATTTTAGAAAATAAATAAAGATGAAAATAAATAAATAAGCAAAAAATAATTTATCTCTACCTCCAATTCATACAATTATTTTATATAATCCTCCAATTCATACAATTAATACTTCGAATTTGTATTATTTGGGTGAATTAATTGAAATTGTTTTGAATTATGTAGATAGAGCATTTACTCATTCTTTTCTTCAATCTAAGCTAAAGCATTTATTCATAAAAGAACCCGATAAATCAAAGAAAGAAACAATCAAAATAATTCACTGTGAAAGAAATAAACCTATATAAAAATACATTTAATTTAATAAAAAATTATAGAATTAATATATATTTATATAGAGGGTCCCATGGTTTACTCTAAATCAGAATTCCGCTTCAACAAGTAAAAACTCATGGATTCCAACCTAACTTACCAAAACCTTGGTTTAACCTGGGCCATTGCTAAACTTATATCTACTATTTAACTTTCTCAATCTGCTAAAGCATTTATTCTAGTAAAAAGAAACCGGAGTAAATCAAAGAAAGAAAATAATCAAACTCATAGGAAAGAAATAAATCTTCACAAAATATACATTTAATTTAATAAAAAATTATAGAATTAATATATATTTAGATGCGAAGGGTGTGGTTGATTAAACAAGAACGAGAAACCTGCTTACTGGTTTAATCACCAAAGGTATCAAGTAATTCACATCCTTTGGTAAAATTATGATACTTCGTAGAACTTCACCACTAGCTAATTAATATGATCCACATAGATTGAGGGGATTAAAAGTAGATATTGGAGATGTCGAGGTATTGAAGATCTACAGCTAATTCTTGACACTCATCCATGCACCTAAGTAGGATTAAAAGTGACAGACCATGAGTACAATAAGTTTTGCCCCATCCATGGAGAGAGTCAACCATGTACTTTTTGAGAGTAACAATTCTTCTGCCACGCACCTGATCATTCCCAACTCCAAGAAAGTAAGTAAGAGCGTCAAGTTTACATCAATTTTCCATTTAGAGGTGAGATGTTAATCGAGATAATTAAGGAAAAGTTGGAAAATAATAAAATCAACATATATGAGTACGTATATACAATCGCGGAAAAAATTATGATATATAAAGAGAGAAAGTGTTAATTAATGATTCAAGAAAACAAAATGCAAGTAAGACAACACTCAACACTATATACCAAGCCCGGAGGGTCGAGGGGGGTACGACGGTTTAAAAGAAATTTAGCCGGGCGATACATAACCTATTTTGAGTTAAAAAAACTTATCCACAATCGGCACCATGTAAACTTGATCAAAAGAAGTTGTCATACATGAAAACATTATTAATATCGAAAGGTTAAGTTCCCATCAATTATGAAGAGCCACGTGAGGACTCGCACGAATAAACAATAGTCATCTATTATGAAGAGTCGTATGTGAAAGCAATAATGAGACAAGCTAGTGATTTGCATTGAATCCTCCTATTAAGTAGTAGTCATGCATTATGATAGGAACTCCCAATCTTCTATAAATACCTTTTGATCATTTCTTTGCATGTACTCCGCATTAGCATTCAAATAATGTCATTTGATTTTCACCGTACGATTAATAGAGAATAGTCACATGCATAACAAAACTAACTTAATGGGTCTCTCGGTAACAATTTTCAAAATCATTTTCAATAAAAAATTATGAAAAAAAAGTAATAATGATAATTATTTTTAGAGTTTGAAAACACAAGAGAGTGTGAACAATCCGCACCCTACACCAAAAAACTAGATTAAGTATTTCCTATTTGTATAAGAGAATTGTCAATTTTGTGATTCCAAAATTTAAAAAATAAAAGTTTTTCTTTTTAGAATCTTATTTTTTCACTAAAAGTTCTTTTTGTTGGACAATTTTTATTATTTTTTTATTTGTTAAATTTAATTTTTATCTGTGAGGAGTGTACCGTAGATTGAGTTTTTAATAATTTATTCAACTAGCTTTTTAAAGAAGGAGTTTATTTCACCAAATATAACGTTCTCCTTTCTCTTCAAAGTATTGGTTGGTCAAATTCACAAACACCTGGCGTGCAATCTCGCAAGCCAACGAAAATGGAGGAAACTCCCATCATTGATCTCATCAGTTCGTTCCAGTCTCAGGATACAGTTTCTTCCAGAGAAGAAATCGCGTACCTCCAAAGCTTTCAATCTTTCTTAGTCAATTCGTTTAACTAATATTTCTGCTTTTTGTGATTTCGTAACGCAGGAATTAGAAACTGAGAATGCTAAGCTCGCGCAGTTTCAGGATGCGTCTGCCAGAAGGTAGCTTTTTGAATAACATCGATTTACTTTTTGGGGCGATAACATTCCATCACATTTTTCAGTAATCACCAATTTATGTTAGATATCTAGTATTTAAGTATTTATTTGATGTTTGATAGCGGTAGCTTTTCGTTATATTAGAAATTAGCAACTCCAATCGTTAATCCTTCTGACGAAACCTATGATATCGCCAAACCGATTCCTGATTTATTTTTAGGCAAAATTTGAAGTAATAGTTATATGGACTTGTTACGTTGCCTTTAAATGACTATGACTTATCAAAGAATTGTCCAGGGTATTTAGTTTTCAAATCTAGGGGATTATATCTGGGCATTGGTCTTTTTGTGCTTCAATGCTTGAAGGTTTTGTTGCAGATTGTAGAGAGTGATAAAATTTGTGAATTAGATTATAGTCAGCTGAATGAGGAAAATGGAGATGCAGACATTAGATGAGAACTGTGAAGAACAGGTCACAAAGGAGAAAGTGCAAGGTGCTTCTTACATTTAATTACTCAAAATAGCTTGATTGCAACCTTTGTAGTTGATTTTGATACAATTTTTTGCTACTCTTACATTATTCTGTCAGATTTACGTAGCTATAATATGGCCTTGCATCATTTAATCAAAGTTTACACGCTGCTTTTAAAAGTTATTATTTGGGCCAAAGGTACACATCAAGTGAAATGCTCAACTGCAGAGTGATAATTTTTTAAAGGTTTCTTATTGTTTAGTTCTGAAGGGTTTAATATCATCATTTAATAAGTCCGGTTATGTTATTCTAAAGAAAATCCCGTGGTTCCAAAAAGATAAAATAAACATTGGACAAACCCTAATGTCTTCTATTTTTAGACTTTATCAGCTTAATTTGGGAATTGAGCCTTTTTCTATCACTTTGTAATGTTAGTACTTCCATTTTGGCCACATTTTCACGTCAACATGCTTTTTTTGTTGGGGTTTTGTTTTTTTGTCATCAAATAAACACTAATATTAAAGGGTCACATTCATTCATAAAAACAATCTTCTGGTGCATGTATTATCTATGTCTGTCTTAGATGGATTGATCTTTCTTTTTTAAATCTACATATGGTGATAAATTTTACTGCCTGCCCAATTATTTGGGGATTAAAGGTTCGGGTTTCTTGTTTGTTTTATGACTCAATATTAAAGGGTCTTACATTCATGCACAGCTAAATATTTTGGTGCATGTATTAGCTTAGGACTGTCTTTTAGGTGGATTAATCTCTGTATGATGATAATCTCACCTGCCAACCCCATTATTTGGGATTAAAGGCTCGGTTTGTTTGTTTTATGGTGATAATTTCATTATGCACCACAGATTTTATGGTTTTGGCTTCAGAAGTTGCAGGATGGACCCAACCATAGAGGTGATTTTGCTATTTTTGCTTCTATAACTGTCTTTAGACGCTTGTACATTCCATTTATCTCTGGTCTATAGTTAAAAAAACAGGGTTTGCTTTATTCGCCCCTAAAAAATATGATATATATAGCTTTTGTACATTGCTAATAGTTAATGCTAATTGCAATTATCCATCCTTTTAAAATCGCAATCTAATCTAAACTTTTGGATAATAAACAAAAACCTTAGTTAAATTTTTTGTAATTCGATCAATAATGATTTTTTCCTGCCGGAAAAATACGATTAATTGTTTGTTGCAAATCCCAATAAATCTAAACATGTTAATACAATTAATTGTTCGCTGGTAAGGTAGGTGACAAATCATTTCAGCAGGACAAACTTAACCCGGCTATTGGTTAGAATTGCAAAAAATAAAAAATATTAAATTAAGGTTTTTTACCAAGATTCAAAGTTCAGATTAAATTGCAATTTGCGTAAAAGATTGTGATTTTATCGCAACAAGCCATTTAATTAACTGTTTTTCCTGTTACTTACTTGATTAAGAGTGCCTACTACCAACCAAGCTGACAAGCCCCCTGCTGTTAGTATCTCTAAATTAACTGCTTTTCCTGTTAGATTTTCACTGCTTGTTTTTTTTTTGGGTGAAATACCTAATTGGTGTAATGGTATTACTTGCCTCATATAATAATAGATCAACTGTAATGCGCTGAAATGCTACAAAACAATTCATGTTGTAAAATCACATTCTTTGCCATCACAGCGTATAACCCAATGGATATGCAAGAATGGAAATATTCAATCCAAAGTCATATTTCACCCCACTGTGACACTTTTTTCGTGGATGCATACTTTTTTATAGGTGCTCTATTAATAACATAAAACAATCTGATTAAGTTTTGCATTGAAATTCCTGTGAAAATGTTATTGCGTGATAAGAATGAATTAGGCTTGCTTACAAATTGCAGTAGTGAGAAATTTTAAAGCCCTCCCAGCAGACAAGGTTAATATTGGTGATAGGAAGGAATCTAATATTCAAGATGTGGCAGAACAGACAAGGAGTTTCTTCTGTTGGCCAAGTAAGTGTGTATTGCAGCTATTTTACTGTCCAATTTCCAAAATTCCAGGCTTAACATTGTTGTTTATTCCCTTAATTATCTGTGTACAATGTCTATTTAGACTGTCCCAGTTCCATAAGAATGACTTGGATAGAGTGTGAATTTAAATTTCAGTTTTACTGTAACAACATTTACCAGAACATTTTCCTTATTTGGCGTGATAAAAAGCAGTAACCAGAAATTGCAAAATCTCAACTCTGAATGGCAGAATATATGGTTTGGGGGTTGAGATAGTGCCATGAGCCCAGCTAAAATCCCTCCCCTGTAGAAAAAAAAAAGAAAAGAAAAGAAATCTAAAAAACAACGGATGATGCCTTTTTATTTTAAACAAACATTTTACACCTAATGCTTTTTCATTTTAATTCTGTTCATCACCTTGTGCTTTGTTAGAAGTTGGTGGACAACTAAACTGATTTCTGTGAGGTAACATTCTATTTTCAACGATCAAAATGTTAAGGGAAACAGTAGGGAGCAATGGATATTCTGGAGAAAACCCTCTGATGAATCATGTGGTATGTGTCTATAATTGTATATCTTATATTCCTTAAACCTGAAATTTGGATATTATGAAGATACATTTCGTAATATGCTTCACTGAGATTATAAGCCCATGAGGATGAGCAATAAGAACGTGATTTGGATTTATCACCAAACTTAGGCTACTGAATTTATTTCAGGTATTTAGCATCTTTTACTATATAAAACACTCAAATTTCTTATTTAGATCCAGGTAGGTATTATTTTTGCATGTAAACTAGATTATTCAACTAGATGGCTCCTGTTTTAAAATGTATGGAATGACACATGGTGCAAGTAGTCTGGTGCAAATATCCTTTCTTCTTGCCAATTTACTCCTATTTGCCTTGCTTAATGAAAATATTCTTCTTGGCAGGTGGAGAAATTAGATTATGTAAAGATATTAAACCGGTTCTTCCAAAAGATATTCGAATATTTGGATGGTCACCTGCTCCATCTGGATTTCAGTTCAGGTATTCAGTACCTTCTTGAACTTCTTCCCCTTCTTTTGTTGATGGGATCATTATGGTATTTATTTGTTAAGAGAATAGATGTTTCAGTTTTTCAATAATAAGTAAATACATCACCTTAATGTTACATTAGTAAGAAAACATACGTGAATAAAGAAGATGCTGATAGGCTGTAGGTTAGGGGTGTGTCTATGGTGCACATAAACAATCCAGAACTTCATATATATTAACGTGTATCAGGCGTTTCAACCATAAGAATTTGCACGCCTTTCTTGTTTTTTGCTTTTGTTAAAGATTGAGTCGCCTTTTTAGTTTTTATAATCAGCATAGATTGCATCTCTGATTTTTTTTCTTTCTTAATAACAAAAATTTTAGTTTATTATTGCCTTTCTATTTAATGAAAAGCCATTTTGTGTTTGCAAATGTTTTATATATAATTCAATTCATAATATGTACACTGATAAGGACATATTTGCAGCACTCTTTTTACCTAATAAATATTAATTGATAACTTTCCTAGAGGTTTGTTTTTCTATAGCTGATGATGGCTCAGCCCTTCTATGAATGTGTATTCAATGATTGTAGGTCTAAGGTTTAGAGCAGGGAATACAAATACTTTTTTGGAGAGGAAAATTGAACATCATGGTATGATCTCTCTGTATTAATATTCAACTTGACATGAGCTTTTTACATGCTCACAAACTTAACTACATGAAGAGGTCCAAAGAGGAAAAGTTGTTGAATTCAACAGGTAGAGACCGTGAGGAAAGAATTTATTGTGGAACATGATTTCAGAAATTTCTGTAAGATGGATGCAGCTAATGTTCAACTTAAAGTGCACATCAAATCATTTCATGAGATTGCCAGATGCATGAAAGGTTTGAAGTAACATCCTTTAAATTTTAATATATGTATAAATTTTCTGGCGTGCTCAGTTATGTAATTTATCAAATTTAACAGTTAAAAATGGCAAAGCCAATATAATTGTCTTAGTATATTCTCACAGATTTTTAAGAATTTTAACAAGAACTTACATTGTCATTCCCAATGTATTCTTTTCTACGATTGAAATAGGTCTGCTGAATCAGTACACAGCTAGTAATACAGGCACCCACAAAGTGTTGTGAAAGGAATAAAATTGTAGGGAGAAATCTTGTCACAAGTTCTTAATTACAGATGTATTCAGTAGTTTCTGATAGGAATAACGTTAAGGTTAGAAATTTCTGGAGTTTAATGAAATAGAATTCTTCCTGATATGTTTTGGGATTGCCACCAATGGTGCATACATTTTTAAAGTTAAGAATAATATTATTAGAGTGATGATCACATGGCTAACTTAGGCATGAGATTTTCCAACAAATTATCATTAATTATATTAAATTTAAATGTACAAGAAATTTCTGCATGATCCTACCAAGTCCCATTTAGTGCAAACTCATGGAAATGGAGATGATTCTCCAGACAAGATATTACTGGACATTCTCCTAATAACTTAAGAATCAGCTTTTATTTTTGTGTTCAGTAAGGTAACATTAACTCTGATGTCGGCTACAAAGTTGTTGCATGATTTAAAGAGAGAATCAATTCCAATACTTCTGTTAGTTTTCGTTCTCGTAAATATATCTGGTTGACCTGACCGGTAGTAGCAACTTATATGATAACATTTGATTTTTTAAAATCTTATCTGATGTAGAGAGTACTTATTTATTCTTTTTCTCTCTAAAGAGCTGCTGCATATTATTGTTGTTTGATTGATGCAAAAAGTTTTTAAGAGATATGAATGCCTGAGATATAATTGACTACTTTTGTTGCATCTGATTGTTTCTTTGCTTCTTCCTCATTTCTACAGGTTTGATGATGATTTGTAGCTTTGGGCGTGTGTGAAGATCAAAGGTAAAAGCTTTCCTGTAGTACCAGATCCGATGCATGGTTGTTGCTAAAATTGCTTTTTTTGATTGGCCAAGGCCTTGAATTCCTGATATGAATCATTTTTCTCCAATATTTGCTTCGTCCCACTAGTTGTTTTAAGTTGCTGAAGAATTTTGAAGCCAATTCCCATGGACAAGTTTCATTATTTGCAAAATTAAATCCATGAAATTTGATTTTTCATTTATTTATTTGTTATGACTTATGATGGTACCGAAATGTCTGAATCATGCATGTGGCTTGTATAATTGGTGGAAAAATGTTGTTTCTGGAAAATTAATTCAAGTTTCCTTCCTTGATTTGAAATTACATAGAACCAAATTTATAGTTTTATTTTTGTTGATAAATCTGAAAACTAAAGTGATTAAGATTTTCCTTGCTTTTCAGATTTAAAGAGGAAATATGTTAAGATTTCAGTGATAGATGAGTTGATGGATGTTGACAGAATGAATTGTGAAAACCGCAATACACAATGGCTCCTGGAGATTCCACTTGTTCTTCGGGTCTTGTGAATTTGATGGTCTCAGCTTTAAATGTCTATTAGGTACTTTACTACTAAAATCATGTGTTACTTTTCTCACTGCAGCTTTTATCATTCTGTTTTCTTTCATTGATTCACTAGTTTTTAAGTTTTGCTTCATGTGCTCGCCCATGCTAATGATTAGGGATATCTTTTTCTTATTACTGTCGATATTTCAGCAATTCGTCGCAAAATCTAGATGCAGCCACATCTTTTGTGTTCATCACATTGACTTTTCAGGTATTGGTGCAAACATCACATTAGTGTTATTAACTTGAGTCTGTCACTGTTGATACTTTGGTCTTCAAAATATTCTGGTAGTACTTTTTCATTGTGATACAAATTGTTCAGCCTCGCTTTCTACTACTTTAATTTGATCACTTTCGCTTTAGTGCTAATTATTTGATTCGGCTGTGTTCTTCTGAAACAAAATTGTTGCTGTCATCTAAACCTGTTAGGTCCTCAACTTGTAAATAATCTATTGAGCACACACGCCATGACAAAGATTTTTTGGATTTTGTCGCCTAAGTTCAAACTTCTATGTTAAATTATAGTGTTGTAACCACTAACAAATTTATAAAGAATGATTTTGTTTGTTCCGCGGGTAATTTTATGCAAAAAATTTGGCACCTTTTGTTTGAATACAGATGCTAGGCAAGTTTTCAAGACTCACCTGGAACAGGAATGTTGAGTATACTTCCTTCACGAGGCTGCTATGTTCTTCTTAGACTTATGGGTATAAAAAGCTTTAAAGCTGACTTGTTTTACATTCATGTCAGCTTATGGCACTTCTTATTTACAGAAAACAATCAGCTCAACACTAGAACTAAAAGAAGCGAAGCTACCACATTCTAGTGTCAAGCTAACTGAGCGCAGAAAGTATAAATATATTATTTTATATGTAATTTCGATCACAAAATTGATCGAATAGTTCATTACTCCCTCCCTGCTCCAATTTCTAACTGTCGGTTTAGAGGGAAAATTGTTCCAAATATAAGTCGCTTGAAGCTTTCCAAGAGAACTTAAACATTTTATTTCAACTGATCATATTCATTGATAATCTGTAAAAGGATAATGAATATTTTATACAGATGATTTATAGGTACTAGAAGACTTCTTACTGATACCCACAAACAACAATTAAATTGGAAAGAATGAGTACTATTTTAACGCCTACTTAAAAGAGAACTTCACTACTCTCTTTTCACTTCACCCTCTTAAAAGTTACCAGTGCTATGCATAGATTCCACTGGCAGATCAGATTAAACCGGAAGTCGGTATTATTTCTGAAAGTGCGTATGAGAACGATATTTTTTTATACCACTCGGTTAACATACACCACCAGTCTTCATGCTGTTATGATGTAGCAGCAACCTCAATTTGATTAGCCGATTTTCGAACCTTTTCAGCCTCTTATGACTAATCATGTTAAACTGAACTCTGAGCTGGAACAAATAAGTAGAGGTTCGTTCTCGCCACTTAATTGATTCATACATCTATCAGTATTAAAAATTCTTTCATCTTTGTTTCCCTAGCTAGCTTTCTAGTATGTATTCATCCATTATATAATTTATCTGTTGTATAATAAGTAGGTTATAAAAATTACAATTTTCAATTGATTTTGATCTGTCTAAAAATTAGAATACTGCAGATTAAATGACTTCAAATTCAAGAATAGAACGACATACTCCCTCCCGTCTCCAGTTGATCATTATCTTAACTCCAAAATCATTAAAACGTATTTTTTGTATAAAAGAACAAATATGTAAATAAGTGTGTTTTTTGTGAGTAAAAAGGCAAAGATTCATTTAAAATATTAAAACCTATACGTACAAACCAAAAAAAAGCGAAAGCGAAACTAACGCGGACGAGGAGAGGTCATTAGCTTTCAAATTTCAAACGTAAAAAGTGAGATTGTATACAACGTCAAATGTTATTTTTTTCTCACGAAATTCAACCCTTTGATAAATTGAGATAATTAAATTGAAAATGATTAAACTTCAGACATCATCTCTTAGGGAGCGAATTAAGTGTCCCAACACCCCTAAAAGAGCTGGTTTACTTTATGTAGCTATGCTATTTACTATCATATCAGTCTTATAACTTAAATTTCCAACTTTTTATTCTTTCGTTAATAAAAGTCTGATCATTTCTTAATAATTATTTTTATTTAGTCATTTAATTTGGATAAAAATTGAGATCTGTCCGACGCCAATATTCTTTAACCCCTAAAAGTTAATCTCAACAATGGCTAAAAAAAAGTAATATTAAAATTTGGGTGAGATTGTCTCATAAATTTAATCAAAAGTTTGTCATAAATTTAACCCTTGAGATGAATATAAATAAGCCAGATCAAACTCAGATGTACAATATTTTACGAAAATTAATCGAAATTTAATAACGGTAATATATCATTTTTTTTTTACTTTAAAAATATTGCTACCACGTTGTAAGGTGGTTTGGCCACCTTTTAAAAAAGAAAAGACGGGATAAATCTCTGCTTTTTGTAATATAAATTTTTGTATGAGATAGATATAGTGTAAACACATTAAAATTATAATGTATTTATTCGTTCACACATCAATCATTTCGTTAACTAATTGATAAATCAACGTCACAAAAGGGTGTCTGTTTTTCCTCTTGGTCTAGAGTAGCAAGAAATGTTAAAAGACTGTCCATTTAAATCTGAAAAATTAAAGTTTATGACTAAAAAAAATTGGCCCATTTATTATGAACCGAAGATTTCTGGACTGCTTAAATTCAAGCCCTAGTACTAATTTATCAGCCCATTTAATATTTATTTTTTATTAATCTTAAATATAATTTTAATAATTTGTTTTATTTTGTACATTACTCTTTTATTAGAAATTATGTTTAAAAGACAATATTTAAAATCAAATAAAAATAATAAGTAATAAACAACAGTAGAGTAATAAATAGTATCTCTCTACATTGATTTTTTTTAAATAATTGATGTGATTGAATATAATTAACAAACACATTTATTATATTATTATATCTCATTTATTTCATATGTTGATTTCAGATTATGACCATATTATATTATAGATAATTTAAGTTTAATAAATTCGTGGTGAACTTGTTCATAAGATGAAATTTATAGATGGAAATCCATAAATTAATATCATTATGTATCATCAACTCGATAACAGATCACTGAACTAATAATAAATATCAAATAAGAATGTTATTATATTAATTTATAAGAGAAAGCCAGAGTTTAGTTTATAAATTTATGGTTTCAGGTTTATATACTAGGGAAAATTTTGCAAAGAGTTTTGCTTGAATTCTAATTTTAATTAATTTTTTAAGTTTTACTGCAGCTCGTTGTTAGTGGTCTTCATGAACCCGCGAACTGCTGTAAAGCAGGCAGATCTCAACCATAATGCTTTAGTTTTATCCCTAACCTGTGAAGATCCCGCAGGATCAGAATGAGTTTAAGGACCCATTTAACATTCCTAAAATAACTATTTTGCAAAAATAATGAAGTCTTGTTTTTCTTAAAAATGAAAATAAAATTAAAATTCAATGTTATTTCTGGTTTTTGTCACAAAGAGTTAAGTTAATTTGACCCAATACCAATTTTATGCGGGCTTTTTTGCCCTTTCTCACCCTAACCCCTCGGAATCGCCTTTCTAACTGAAACACTTGATTTTCTCATCAGTAACTACCACCTGTTTGTTAAAATGCTTCACAAAAACTCTGTTAATTATCTATCTCAAATAACACACCCCAACAAATTTCTCAATTCTTTCTATCTATGTCAAGACCACATTCCCACCCAGAATCCTGATTTCTCTTTCTTTCTCAAGGGCTAATTACAGGTTTCAGTGGTGAGATTGAATCTGATTAACGAAAATTAGTTATTTCTTGGATTTTCAGCAATTGCTTCATCTTTTAATCTTTTTCTTTTACAAGTAATTAATACTGAATGGTACAGATACACATTCTCCGATTTTCTTCAAACTGTTGATTCTTGAGAGTTTTTGATTATGCTAATTTTAGGAATTCATGGAAATGGTCTTACCAGTTAGTTATTTCTTCAATTGCTCATTTTATTATATTGGTTTTTTTTTAGGCGAAAAATTGAATGATTTGACTTAAAACACATGTGTCTAGATCTAACACGACGATGAAATATGAGATCTATACAGCTTATAGATGTAGTGGATAACGATTTTTGTCTTTTTTTAAGTATCATGAATATGTGATTTATGTTCTGGCTTAGAAATTAGGAGCAATACAGGAG